>JAYMFT010390780.1:20000-35145 GCA_038088735.1 Panulirus argus
TTTCCCTTCCTCTGTGTCGCAGCGAAGTGGTCTGGTCGATTGCTTATGAGCGATTCATGTGTGACCTCTGACCGCACACCCGTCAAGCGGAGGTCAACTGTCGTAAACAAAATGAAGGAATAAAATCTTCCATGAAGCTTGGGCTTTTGCTTCCTAATCTCGTGCTGTCAACAGATGCTTGAGATACGACGGATGAGTCACGTCTCCGGATCGCTGACGAAGGTCCCAGAACTGATCCCTGGGGCACCCCGCTTGTCACGGGGAGCCAGTCTGTCTCATGCTACCCCGTTTACTAACATTCTCTTGTTTCCTACCTGGAAGCCACCTTAACAACTACATGCACGTACTACTACACTTTCTTTTATCGTGTGACCTGACAGTCTCGACTGTAGTGCTTTATCAAAAGCTTTTTTTTTTTTTTTTTTCTTGGTAGCTTAGGTGTGTGACGTGTGAGGGTATGTCTGATTCCCCGTACTGTGGTGATGATCTTGGCTTGTGGTGGGCGTAGGATGGTGTTGTAGGGGTGGTGATAGGGTGGTGGTGGTGATAGTGTAGAATTATGATTGTGGTGGTGTTCTGATGGTGGTGACGTGATGGTGGTGGTGGTGATAGCGTAGTGTTTTGATACTGGTGGTAGTGATAGGTGTGGTGTTATGGTGTTGGTAACAGTGTGGTGTTCTGATCAAGTGGTGGTGGTGGTGGTGGTGGAGGTGATAGAGTGTGTTGTGGTGGAGATAAGGTGGTATTGTGCGGCGGCGGTGGTGCTTTGAGCGTTGTGTGATGCCCTGGTTGTGGTATGGTTTTGGTCGTGCTGTATCGAAGGTTTTGTGGTGCTACTGTGGTATAGTCTTGTGGTCGTACCGTAGCGGTGTTTTTGGTGGTGATGCTACGGTGGTACTGTGGTGGCGATACTTTGGTCTTAGTGTGATGGCACTGTAAGGGATGTTAATGTGACGGAGCTGTGATAGCGTGATGGTGACACTACAATATAAAGATACTCCAACATGTCGTTGTGTGGGAGACGATCTCTTCAACGGTGTTTGCTGTACACGTACATACAAGTTGCTTTGTATGTAGGGGGTGATGACGGTGACCCGAGGTGGTGGTTATACTGTAGTGGGGACTACCTTATCGTAGGGGGGGATGTATATGCATGTAGTGGTTGGTGGTGTGTGTCTTCTCCGCCACATGTTATCGTAGTGGGTGGTTGGTGGTAGTGGTGGCGGCCATCTTAACCTAGACGGAGTCAGGGCTGCTCCAACAGAGCATCATAAGCTAGGTGAGTTAACCTAGCCAGCCAGCCAGGCTGTATATAGTGGTGTCTGTTAGCCTTCCCTCCTGTCTGTGTCTGTATGGGGGAGGTGGTATAGAGGCATGTACACCGCCACTCCCCGCTGCCTCCCACATACGCACACATGTACGTTTATCTGAGTGTGTGTGTGTGTGTGCGTAGTTCAAATTATGTAAGTGGTTGCATATACATGGTCTAGGTAAATTAATGTGTGAACACACATTCTTAGGTATTCTGTGTACTTGTAACACACACACACACTCACACACACATGGATTATGTTTGCGCTCTGTCAACTCTTTGTTTGTATGTACATGTGTGTATTCAAAAGAGCGTCTTTGAAGTGTGTATGTATGTTTGTGTATATATTTGAGTGATAATATGTGTAACTGAGTGTATGTATGGGTACCTGTGCTTGATTATATATATATATATATATATATATATATATATATATATATATATATATATATATATATATATATATATATATATGTGTTTATTTATTTATAATGTGAGTGTGTGTGTGTGTAAATATACGTATATCTCTCATTCATAATCCATTAGCCAGGTGCCTTTGGTTCGAAGCTTGATCTCAAACAACAACACTCTTCTTCTTCTAAATACCCAAAATTGGACCTTAAAGTGGGTCCGTTTCTAAACACAGATGCCCCCTGGGGGCCAGCGTTAGCAGGGCCCTTCCCTCCTGGTCTGGCTGGCGTGGGTCAGTGTGAATGTGTGGGTGTGAAACCTCCAAATACAAGATGAGTATCAGGACCCTTTCACTCATGGCATTAGTCCTCATCTTTGCTCTGGTCTGTGGCCCTAGGGTGATCCGATAGCTCCATCACCCACTGCGGAAATCCTCCTTCTTGGCTAGGAGCCGAGGCTTCATAATCTCTCAGCTTCGCCTCGATGATTCACTCGACCCCTGCTTCGTGAACCATCACCGAGTGAACCACTGGATGGTGAAGAGTACACAGACCGGGGAGGCAGATCGTAGGGGAGTAACGGAAGGTTCAGATATGCATATGCTTCTTGAGCCACTCGGGTTATGGTTTATGAAACGCTTTGATCCGATTCTTGAACCAATGAGTTATGCTTCATGAACCACTACGATCCGATTCTTGAGCCAAAGATTGAAGCACGATCATCACTGACTAAGAAATGAAACGGTGGATATTGCTTTGTGAATCAGGAAGTGAGACGATTCAGTGAGCGTTACCGAGACCCAGTAACGCAGTCGTGATGAATCTGAGTGAACGATAAACGACACTTGTCTCATGAAACCTCATCCGAGTGGACTGAAATGAGAATGAGACAAAATGAGACAATTTCGAGGTATCCCTAGGTTCGGATATTATGGTCCAAGGAGAATATTGAGGTATGGGGGGGAAAAGCTCGTCTCAGCTGTCAGCTTTAGCACTTAGGATCATCGCTCGGGGCTGATAGCCGCTAAAGCTGTCAATTACGAGTCCTGTCCAAACTGTCGCTTATGAGTCGAAGCTGTGTGTCTCGGACCCACCCATCCCACCGGCCGACCCAGGACGGGGGCGTGAACGAAGCCGTGTCAAATGCTTGGGAAAAAAATCACTGGCTCTCGCTGGGGGTACACACAACATTTAGGGCCCCTCCCCTCTACCACCTCAGCTGCCTGCGTGTTGGGTCCTTGAGTACGACGGTACACGGCCATGGTGCTTGACGGTGCGACCCTTTTAACCATCATCCCCCCACCCCAATCATCGATTTCCATTTCGAGCCACGAGCGGCCAATCGCCCATTTCGACCTTATCGGTGCCCGGAAGTAGTAGGTCTTGCGTCACCCTTTGACAAGCCGTGTAGTATATATACTTCATCGTCTTTACGACTCGTCGTTTGGGAACTGACGCACGCGTACTGTTGCGGGCCGCGATGATGGATGGGGCGAGCAAGCGTGTGCGTGGGCGCGTAGTTCCCACCACAGCGGCGGCCGCTGACGTACGTACCCAAGAGTTGTAATGTACGTCGCGCTCAAGGACGGACCCGCCAAACATACGACCGTCAACAACCACAACACATCTGTCCCTCACAACCACTCCTACAACTCACCAAGACAAACAGTATTCCATAGCTTAATGTGTTCATCACATGTACCCTCAGATACCTACAACCACTACAACCTTTCAGAATCACATTCTCATCACCTCACAACCCCAGTCAGACCCCCCCTCGAAACCACAATTTATAAACCCTCACAACCTCGCCTTCCCTGATACAACCCGCCTCCACCATCCGACCCACCGCTTGTAAACAACACGTTAGTTACAACTCCATCATGCGGCCCGGGAGCCTCTGGAACTTCCTCCCCGAGCGGAGGATTCAATTTAAAGTTAATGAAAACAATTGAGGGCGACGAGGAACAACACCCCTCCCCTCTCTCTCTCTGTTCCTCCCTCCCCCCATCTCTCTCTCTCTCTCCCCTTACCACCCGCAGTCACCACGCGCGCCGCTAAATTTAAAAATCAATTCCTGATAAAATCTCGCCATGATTTGCCCCTTTTTCTTTTTATTAAAGTGAGTTTGTCTGTATTCTCGACCATTTTCCACAATATCCTACCGGGGGAAGAAATATATATCCTATACTCCTTTTCCAGTAGAAATGCACCACACACACACATACATATACCGAGCTGGAAGACAGACCCCCCCCCCCAACATCCTCAGTGACCTACATAATGCAGAAGGACCATTTCATTAGCGACTGACTCTCAATTCACCCGAATACGACCAGGACCCGACCAGGACCCGACCAGTCTCGTCTTCTACAGTGGCAAGGCCGTGTCCGAGCTGAATCGGGCAAGGTCCTTACGAACCCGCGGGACGAGCGAACGCCACTGGGAATGAATGGCAGCCAGACAAGCCTCAGTTTTACCATTTTAAAAGTCTTTTGTGTCGGGGTAATGGAGCAGTAACCATCCCGGGATAGAAAACGGGATGTCCCCCCCCCATCCCATCACTGCCGATGCCCCACCAAAACAGATCTATTTGTTTACTAACTTTACCAATCTGGTTGGGGGAGGAGGGGAAGAGCCACCTAGGGTTGTGAGGGAGGATGGATAGGGACGTAGGTGTTGTAGGAAAAGTTGTGAGGGGTTGTGAGTACTAGTGATTTTACAAGTTTGTGGTGGTCTCGTAGTCTGTCTTACGGGTTGTGAGTGGTTATCAGGTGGTTGTTGGGATTCAAGGGTCATGGTAGAGGATCTTAAAGTGGTTGCTGATGGTTGTGGGAGAGCTTCTGTGGTTATGAAAGGTTACGGTTAAGTTCTAAGGGTTGTGGAGGGTTGTAGGAGATTCTGACGAGATTTCGAAAGGTAATGGGAGACGGTGGGAGTTGTGGATAGGCGAGGGGCGGGTTAGGAGGCTGAGGCACTGGTTAGGAGAGTGAGGGACGGGCTAGTAGGGTAAGGGATGGGAGGTTGAGGGGTGGGAGGGTGCAGGACGGGATGGGAGGGGTATGGGACGGGTGGGAGATGGGAGGGGAGATGTGGGAAAGTCAGTTTATACCGTCTGACGACGGAATAAACTGAGGAAAACGTTTGTATTGTTGGGAATGTTGTGTGGAGGGGGAGGTGGGGGAGTGTCTTGGGGTAGGGGAGGTAATGGGTGTCCTGGGTGGAGAGGTAGAGAGTATCTGGGGGAGGGGGAGGGGAAGGTGGTGGGTGTCTTGGTGAAGGGAGATAGGTGCGGGGTGTCGTCTTGCGAGGAGGTAGATGGTTGAAGTCTCTCGGGAGAAGGAGACGCTGCAGGACCTCTCATGGGAAGGGGAAGTGGGTGGTTGGTGTCTCTGTGGAGGGGAAGTGGGTAGAGGAGTGCCTCTGGGGAAGAAGAGGTTATGGCGTGTCTCCGGAGGAGGAGGAGGAGTCGTGAGGTCTCTGGGGAATGTGAAGAGTTGTGGGGCCCGTGAAGGTTCTATTCTCTCTCTCATTCTCTCTCTCTCTCTCTCTCTCTCTCTCTCTCTCTCTCTCTCTCTCACTAAGTAAGATAGAGTGGCGGCGGCGGGCTTGGGCCATGTGTTCCGTGATCAGGCGGCAGCTGGGGGTGAGGGCGTGGTACAATGGTGGCGAGGCAGGTCTGCAAGGGGCGTGGGCATGACTCGACGCTGCCGACACCTGGTTGTGGGCGCGTGTGTTTGTGTGGCGTGGCAGGCTTCTGATTCTCTGCCCCCCCTCCCCACACACACAACCTGCACCCTTCCCACATCCCCCACTATTCTTCCCCCCACACATATGTGTACCCACATAATCTACGTAAGTTCCCCGTAAGTCCATATATATATTCACATACACACACACACACACACGCCCCTTACACCCATAGCCATTCCCCCATTTCCCCGCTACAACTCACCCCCACCCACCCACCCACCCCAGCAACAAGATCGCACCGTGGCCACGCCTGGAGGGCTGTGGGTAAACCCCCTCCAAAGTCTAGCGGATGCCAAATCTTCGCTTTATTATCTTATGCTAAACACTATTGACCAGGATCTTGATTTCCCAGTTAGCGGCCAGCCGGCCCGTCCATCTCCGGCGGTAATGGTGCCACGCCTGGCTTGCCTTCCAGGTTCGTAAACAGGTGATGGAGTGGGGCTTTGTTGTGGGGGGGAGGGAGGGCTTAGCTGTTTACCGATACTGCTGCTTTTTCCTGCAACATTTAAACTCACGTTTGCCTCCCTCCCTCCCTCCCTCCCTCCGCCCGCCTGCTCCTCTCCTGGCTATTCACCCACACAACGAGGGAGTTAATAGAAAAGGTGCAGAGAAGAGCATGCAAGGCCGTCCTCGGTCCCTCTTGACACCAAGAGACGCCAAGGATGTGTTTGTAAACAATGAAAAACGAGAATGGATCAAAATCCTGAAAGGATGATATGATCGAGTGGGAAAATGACTGATGATTGGCTAGTCAAGAGGAAAATCCACCCCTCCTGTTTTTACTTTTTCAAAAGAAGGAACAGAGAAGAAGGGGGCCAAGTGAGGATTTTCCCTCTTATGGCTCAGTCCTGTGTTCTTAACGCTACCTCGCTAACTCGGGAAATGGCGATATGTATGAAAAAAGAATATACGGATAGATAGATAGATATCCATCCCACACAGCCCCCTGAAATCCACGTTGCAGATTCGACCTTTGCCTGAACCCAACACCAATCTTAGCACCAATCCATTCACAACTACTTCCCAGTCCCTGCTCCAGCCATTGTATCAAGCTTTGCCCCAATCCCGCTGCCAGTGCTTTGCCTTAATCCTTGCCCCGATCCTTGCCTCAGCTGTTGCCCCAACCCCGTTGCCTCACAACCTCACCTGAACTCTTGCCTCACAGCCTCACCTCAACCCTTGCCTCACAACCTCACCACATTTCTCTCGTCCATTTTGTTCTATTAGAGACTGCTCCCCTTCCCCCCCCCTACCCCTTCCCGCCTGCCTTATTCTCACTTTTCTCCTCATTACGTCCCCCTAGCCCTTGCTTCAACGCCCCCCCCCCCCCCCCCCCCCCCCCCCCCCCCCCCCCCCCCCCCCCCCCCCCCCCCCCCCACCCCCACCGACACCAGTGAGGGCCGCGATCGTCCCCTCGTTATGCCGATCGCGCGGCTGCGAAAATGTTATTACGCTTACCGTGATGACAGGCCCGATAACCTTCCCCCCCCCCCTCCAGCGCCCCGCGCCTCCCTCATCACCACCACCCCCTCACCTCTCTCCACCACCAGCACCACCACTCTTCCCCCTGCCCTCACTCCCAACCTTTTAAAATCAACGCCCCTTCCTCCCTAACACCAGCACCCTTCCCACACTACCACCAGCACCCCTCCCCACTATCACCACCACCACCCCTACCCCTCTATCACCACCACCACCCTCCCAGGACCATATTATCACCACCATCATTATTATTATCATCATCACAATGGGACAGGAGGAGAGGACCGGCTCCCGCCCGCGGGGGTAGCCATCCGTCAAAGTGATTAACCCGCGGGCCAGCGCGCCCCGCGGGGTAATGGCGGTATCTGCTGTCATCTCTCAATTAGCGGGCGATAAATGGAGCGGCTCGCCCCCGCCGCCGCCGCCGTCTCCTGACGGAGTCCTCGTCGCCGAGGCGTTCGACCCGCTCCGAGCGCTCGGTGAGAACTCCCCAGCGCCGTAGAGGCAAGACCACGCGGCCTACACAGCTTAAGTGACATTGATTTTTATTTAGATTCAAGAATTCTAGAGTAGGACTGACGAAGAGGGGTTGTGGGAGGTCCTGCAGCCGAGGCGTCGCGGGCTGACCGAGTGAGAGGCGTGGACGAAAGAATAAGACGAGGGGATGAGAGGTTCTGGGAGGGCCCGGGAGGTGAGGGGTGTGGAGGGGCAGCTGACTTCATCCATTACCCCTGGGAGGAGGAGGAGGTGGAGGTGGCCGGATAGTTGTGATTACTGCTGACTTCCCGCCCCGCCCCGCCCCACCCCTTTCCGTTCACTCCTAGCCCCGTTCCTCCCCACCCCGCCCTGCCCCGTTTCGTCATTGCCCCACGCCGTCCTTGTTCCTTCCCTATCCGACCCCCCGCCCCGTCCCGTGCCACCCTGTCCCCCCAACCCCGTCCCTAACAACCATACAACAGTAACAACACTATCGTCAGGTCTAACAAGTGTCTTTTGTGGGAGCGGGGAGAGGGGATCTGTCTCGCTCTGTTGTCAGGTCATCAGAACACAGGTCACAACAGCGACCCAACCCGCTCATCAGAGATCACAGGTGACCCCATCTGCTCATCGGAGGTCACGCGTGACGTCAACTGCTCAGTGAACTCACCCCGCGAAGCTATATATACCGTCGCTCTACACCGACGTCGTACGCTCGGGTGATGTCGCAAGAAATGACGTCAACCAACTGAGCCGGTGACCAGTGACATCACTTCACCAGACGTCCCAGCTTGTCCCCCAGAGATGTCCCATCGGCCTACCCGAATTCGTTACTGACTTCAGAGAACGGACGAGATCACAGTGCTCGATGATGTATCGTAGAGTGATGTTTATACTCTCTCTCTCTCTCTCTCCCTCCCCAGCCCCCCTGGGGGGACGTCGAACAAGGTGCCACTCGCCCCGGGGAGCCAGGATTTATGTCATGGGGGAGACACAATGTAATTGATAACGGTGGAGATTGTGTCGCGGATTGTGGCACTGAGGGTTGATGAGAGGGGAGAGAGGGGAGGCAGAGAGGGGGCAAACAGATTTGGGGAGAAAGAGAGAGAGAGGGAGGGAGGGAGGAGGGGGGGAGAGATTGGAGGGGTCACAGATAGACCCATAAAAACAATGGGGCAATGTAATCCATGGATTACGTTGGACGTGTAATGAGTTTATGTGATGACAGGGGAAGGTACGAGGGTGTAGCAGTGAGGGTAGGTGTAGGGTGCAGCAGTGAGGGGAAATGTAGGTTGTAGCAGTGAGGGGAGGTTTAGGGTGTAGCTGGGAGGGGGGGAGGTATAGGGTGTGACAATACGTAGAGTCAGATAATATAAACAACCAACGCAAATGCTCTCATAATTACATTAAGAGCATAATTAATCAGAGTAGAAAGAAGATAATCATTGATTTACTTTAGCCAAGGACGTATAAAATGAGAGTTCACGAGAGAAATCTTTAGATCAGAAAGACGGAATGAATGAAAGGAATTGACTGATACAACCTTAGGAAATAGCACGACTCAAAGGCCACATTATCACCGTCTTTAACCTATGTAGTTGAGTAGATGTCTGTAAAACACACACGTATATTAGAAGAACGAAGAAAGTCAAACAAATGCATCAGATTCCTACCCCTCGCTAGCCAGTAAGATTTATTTGGTAAGATTAAATTGGCGTAGTAGGTCCCAACGCTGTTTCCGGATTAGCGAATTCAGCTGTTCTTTTTATTGTTTCGTAATTGGCATAATTAAGACGATAATCATTACAATAAAATATTTGATTCCATAACTGATTTCACCCCGTCAGACACTGATTACACAGCCAATTAACAGGAAATAAAACACTGTAATTGTGTCCAGTAACCAGTTGCTCCTGGGCGCTAACAGGACAACTGGCTAATTGTGCCGTTACAGATAGGTAGATGGATTGGCAGATGGAGTATCTGCGTTTTCCCACAGTTCTTCTGTTGTTACCTACAACCTCCCTTGCCCGGTGACCTGCCCTCTCCTGGGTCAAAGGTCACACCGTACCGTCGTGCTCAAGGACCGTACCGTCGTGCTGAAAGCGCGGTGGGTAGCTAAGCCGGATCGTTACCCAGTTTATGACGTTATTGACTTCCTTCCGTTACCACCGCCACCTGACCAAATAGGAGGGACAACGCAGATCCTTGTCCCGCTTGTTTTTCTCGTTAATTTATGCTGTTGGCTCGGCTAATGGCGGTGCTTAACGAGTCGCCTGAGTGATAAATGCCTGACGTATGACTGCGTTTAAAAAGTAGTAAATCGTAACGACCCCCCTTGTGACACGTGGGTTGTTAATGGTCTTGAATAGCGAGTGATGTGTGATTGTCTTGGTGTGTGTGTGTTTGTGTGTGTGTGTGTAATCATTTGTTTGTAATTACCTGTTTGTGTTGTCCGGAGAGGGAGTTATACACTGGTAGGGCCATTCATTCATTGCTCTCTTCACCCACAACAGCATCAAACTGAGAGACGCGAGGGCTGCATCAGAGTCACCCCTTACTCTTCTCTCTTCCAAGGTGATAAGCTCAAAGGCCTCTCTATCTTTTCCCTGTCAACTCAGCTCCGTTAATTCCCATGGCGTCGTTGCTGCCCTCCTCTGGACCTTCTCTATTAGCTCTTTGTACTTCCTATAGGTGCGGTGACCAAACTCAAGAAGTATATTCTAGTTTTTGCCCTATGTAGAGTATGAACAGCTGGCTGAATATTTCCCTGAAATACGCTTGAAAGCTGTATTGTATATATCTATATCAGGATTAGCCTGGGGTCATTTACCCGAGATGCTTACCCACGCCCAGGACATCTTAAGCTCAGTTCTTCTTAGCGCTAGATCTCTAACATAGCGAGGTGCGTCACGGCCACTCTCCCCTGTTGTGTTAGAGTTTGCTGACCTTACGCACTGTTGCGTTACGGGCTCGCTGACACAGAGACAGATGAACTCGGTAGACAGACATACAGACCCGCGGCACAAGCCTCCCGTCCCCGGGCGTGTTGAGAGAACCTTCACCTGGCCCCAGCAGGTGAGTGGGGGAACCTAACCTAACACCAGTGGAGGTGAAGGAAATGAACGTATTCAGTGATATCACCGCCCAGCACTGACCAGTCACTGCATCATAGAAGCAAAGAGGAAGAAGAAAAAGAAAAAAGGACATTTTAATCTTGAGGTCATTAATTACAAGCCTTTTTCTACGGTGAATCCATTCGTCCGTATTCAGTTAATACCTTTGGAAATCTCTCAGATCTTCTCTTTCAGTACTGGCATTCGGAAAATTTTCTCAAGCGCTGGTCTGGCAAAACACACACACACACACTTACCCATCACAGAAGAGCGAGAAGTAAAGGATGACTTGACCACATCCTCCAAGTATGTTAAGTTCGATCTGGCCAGCCTGGTCACGCGGACAATTACTGAACTCATAAAACGAAACGTTTTTGTTTTTTTCTCACTGAGGTTTTGAGGGGATTCTGCTTTCATTAGTCCCCTGTGCCAAATATATATGGGTTCAGGTGAGTTGTTGGTTTAGTTGCACTTGTCTATATTGGACAGTAAAATAAGTCAGAGACACAAAGGAGAAAGATAGAGAGAGACTTTATTTGCATATGGCTGATCATCAGCTGCAGAATGCGCTGGCCAAGTGGTTCTGCAGCCTGGTAGTTCAGGTCTATAAGGCTGGCAAGCAAGGGGCGCTTCACTCCCGCAGCAGTTATAGCTCAACCAGAAGCTCTTTTACTTCTTCAGGGCTTCAGGAAAGAACGGTACCAGGGGCTGTTGACTGCATTGCGGAATTTCCCCTTGTTGGTGTGACCTGACAAGCCAGGGTTTCACCAGGTCGACTGTAGACCAGTTTCCAAAAGCTCTCCTGCTGCAGAAGTAGCTACCTGTTGTCTCTTGCCCCTCGAAATGCGCATCCGCCAGCCGGAAAACAGAAGATATGTCTCTCCAACACGTATATCAACTCTTGTAAAGGACATCTCGTATATACGTCTTCAGTTGTATGTTTACTTAGTGGTGCTTTTGTCTGACCTCTCTTTTTGTTTTCGCATTTGACCCGCAGTGGTCATTTGGGATGACCCCCCAAACAAACCCGACCTTGTTTGCGGGAGTGATTTGTTTATTGTAACAGAACTGAAACGTTAAGTGGAAACAAGATGAGTTTTCTTATCTATTCTTTCTGTATCATCATCATTCTCTCTCTCTCTCTCTCTCTCTCTCTCTCTCTCTCTCTCTCTCTCGGTACATGATAATCACCAACTCCTTGAGAATAACGGTAGATCCTGGAGCAAGACGGTACGGCCTTTGAGTACGACTTTATTGTATGCTAAGCTGGACGGTACGACCCCTCAGCACGTCGGTGCAACCCTTTGGTATGGTGGTCAAGGCCAGGCCAAAGGCCAGGAACTGTAGTGCCTACGGGTCGCCCCGTCGTTCCCAAGGGCCGTTCCTTCGTGCTCAAGGGGACAGGAACACACAGTTCCTTCCTTTCCTCAGAGAGATCCATTTTATAATCACAGCCAAAGAGGAATGTGACAAAGGTAATCCCTCAATTAGCTGATTAATTTACATACCCTGTCATCGTTGTATCGCCGGATTAAATGACAATTTTCCATCAGCTGGTAGTAATTTGCGTGGACGTAACGAGGCTGAATTGTCGTCATGGAGAAATCTGTGATTGTGGTATTGTTTATTTTAGGCGGGGGAGTATGATCTGTGATGTGATCTTGTGTCTGTCTGGGGATTCACATGGTCCACGGACAGATATTATGGGTTCACATGCTCCAGGGACAGATACTTTAAAAAGAAGTTCTTGTTTAATGTTTTGACATTTGTCCTTTTGGGTCTGTTTTTGCTGTGTACACATTCTCTCTAGAGCAGTTGACAGAACTTGAGAAAATTTATGGATAGTTTTCAATTCATGTCATAGACCGATTTCTTTATTTTTTCACTGACCGTGTTTTCCTTTCGGAGATGAAGAGGTGAATAGCCTCTAAAGAACGACGCTACGACCCTTGGAAATACTGTTCTGACCTTAGACTTAATCTTACAAGGTCAAGTCAGGTCAAAGAAGTGCCATCCACTGCCACCCCTACCCCCTTCCCCTTACCGACTCCCATCCCCCCCATCCCCCAGACATCGTTAAAACCCCCACCATCCCTACCCCACCTCTCCCTGACCACCCAGACCTACGTGCTGCCGCGCCATCTATAAGCTTGCTCAGATATTGTCATTTACAACATCCAAGTACAAACAAGACCATCTCTGACAACATATTTATTGTCGGCTCTGCCATCGCAGCTCCTACTTAATTGGTAAATTGATAATCGTAAATTACGTATTATTGAGGTAGACGGCAATAATCCTCGGATTACATTATTGCCAATGCAAACGCTCGTTGGACCTCCGGCTTAACGTCCTAATGGTCGTGGATATAGCGATGCAACACAGGTCTGTTGAGTTAGTAACATTTGTAGATCCAAAAGGAAAAGTTATAGGAAAGTGGAATGACAAAAGATGGGAAAGAATGATAGGGTTTTCCTAACCAGGGAAAGAAAGAGGTATAGTAACGGTCAGTGGCTGGTCTGAACACAGAAACTAAATGAAGCAGCAGCCAGACGTGTGCCTCGGGCAGAGGACACAGGTGCCTGGGTCACATGCAGGCAGCACAGGAGGGCAGTGGCCGGAATGATACCCGTAGAATAGAGAGAGGCAACATCACGACGGATGGAGAGATAGGTGATAACCAGGAGAGTTGTTAACATGGAAGGCTTTCGATTCCACTCCGGCCAAGAGAGAAGTGGGTAAAAACCCTTTTCAGACGTGCGAGCAGTGGGCCTGCTCCTTACTGGGGTATGTGAGACACCCATCTGTACATATGGAATAGTTGTTCCTGAGGATGATAACTACAGAACCGATACAACACCCGATGCTTCTGCGAGGCAGATCTTGCTATGTTCATTAACTGTGTTTGACAAGATAGAGTGGTGGAAATTGTTGTGTTCAACATGGGGAAGGGTTCGAGAAAGTAAACTGTACATTAGAGAACAGAGAGAGGCAGGAGAGCTAGAGGAAGGAAGCTTAGTGAGCCAAGCCTTATGCCAAACCCTGTTAAATACTCTAGAGGTATCGAGGGGTCACGACAAAGTCCCTGAGAGAGGAAGAGGACCAGAGGTGAACCAAACAGGAGAGATCGTGAAAGCCATATTTGGCGGCCGTCACAGGTCACACCCGGCAACAACTGACAGGTCACAGTATCAGGTCACAGGACGCGTTTTGGCCCTCCACGCGCGCCCCGCGTCCGAATAATACCAGTTTTATGAGGTATTATATAATTAGATATTTTATGGCTTTTGTCTGGTAACAGTGAGTGAGGGGAGAGGGAGAGAGAGAGAGACTTATAGGTTTTGTCTGGCAACTATGATTGCTCGGGTAGGGGTCACCGTATGGACGATGTCTATATAATCCTGAATATAATACTCCATAATCCTCTATAATCATGGCATGATGGTCATTTTATGCCGGGCATGATTATTATCATGTCTGTTGCTGTTTGCACTGGGGCTGTATCGATGCTCACGAAGCTGTCGTCAGTTTATTGGGGTCTCTCTCTCTCTCTTCTCTCTCTCTCTCTCTCTCTCTCTCTCTCTCTCTCTCTCTCTCTCTCTCTCTCTCTCTCTCGTCGGCCGGGACGCCCGTCCACCCAAAGCAGACAGGTGGTTGGCTGGCGGTAGTTCGGTCGTAACGAACTAATTTGCTCGTCGGTTCATGTATAATGGGTCGGTTGTTTTCAGAAGTCCCGTGACGCAGTCCCCACCTGTCCCTGGACGGCGGTGGAGAATGAGAAGGGGGATGGAAGGGGGTAGGACACTTTGGGCGTAACGAGAAGACCGAAGCCGGGTTAGAGGACACGCATAGGCTGGACGTGGGAGATGCACTGGGCAAGGGCTGTGGTAGGGGCCATGGCAGAGACCATGTCAGGGGACTTGGTGGGGACCATGGTGCCATACATATAATCTGTTTGCACATCTCCGACCATCATGTGACAACGGGCAGTTCTCGTGACCCCTCGGCAGGTCGTCCGTAACTCCGGGTCGTGACGCGGCCCCCGGACACTCGGCGTAACTCGCTGAGTGGCTGGGGTGCGCCAGTGAGAGGCGAGAGGGAGAGAGAGAGAGGAATAAAAACGGAAGATGAGAGAAAGAGGAGACGAATAGTATGAGATGATCAGACAGAACATCCCGGGACCCTGGAATCGAACGTGAGTTCTGAGGAAGTGGCACAAGTTAATCAGCCAGGCCGGGTTCCCCTTAGGAACCCCTTCTCCCACGCATTAGCACCTTCGCCTTACTCAGCCTGGACCTTAAGCCCTGGCGAACCCCCTCCCGTCACGGACCACGGCCGACGAGACCTCAACATCTACATGTGAATGTAAGAACTCCCTTGTGATGGCGTCTCACCGCCAGCAGTTTTTCTGGAGTGAGAGCTAGTGTGAGGATTCCTCTCCACGGGTTGAGAAGCGCACTCCACCACCGACCGGCTGGCTGATAGCCATGTCTGAGGTTTATGTAATACAATGGTTTGAGTCATGTCTCTCTCATGATTGATATATATATATATATATATATATATATATATATCAAGAATGTATTCATTTCAGA
>JAYMFT010390781.1:0-19711 GCA_038088735.1 Panulirus argus
TCTCTCTCTCTCTCTATATATATATATATATATATATATATATATATATCGAAAGTCACATGACGTACCTGCGAATGGCCCTGTGTTGTAAGGAAACAAATCAGTCATCTATTATTTATTTGGAAGTCACGGGAACAGTACAACACATCACAAGCACAGTAGAGTACAAGCACAATACAGAGCAAGCACTATACAAGCACAATACAATATAAGCAAAGTGCAATACAGACAGTACAGTACAAGCACAATATATTTTCATAAGCTTATAACATCAAAAGCACAATAAGTTACAGGCACTATACAATACAATCTCAGTACAGTACAAGCACAGTGTGATACAAGCATGGAATATGGCATTCTACAACACATGTCAGGTGTTGTAACAAGCGAGGGAACCCTTGTGGTACCATCCTATGTATTTATGTGAGAAAAAAAGACAAAAACGTGAATATTCCAATAATACACCATCATACCGTCGTGCTCAAGGGTCGTACCGTCGTGCTCAAGGGTCGTACCGCCGTGCTCGAAGGGTCGTGCCGCCATGCTCAAGTGTCGTACCGTCGTACTCAAGGGTCGTACCGCCGTGCTCAGTGGGTAAGATCCTGCCTCATGCAGTCATAATTGAACGGCGTAGGAAAATAGAACAAGCACATCGCGTAAAATACTAGCAAACGAAAATACTCGCTGTGTGTAATTATCAGTTATAATGTGACGTTCACGCAAAAGTAACTGAGTAATTTATAATAAAAACTGGTGCGTTATGGATGTTGATGATGGTTATAATTATCAAATAGAAAAAAATATAAAAGTTATCATAAGTTGGAGAGAGAGAGAGAGATTGCATGTTAGACTAAAATATCTACATTCTAACTAGTGCTGTGACCGTCAAAGCCATGCCCCTGTCATGTATGACATCCTCCCTGTCATGTTCCAGTGTCATCCTAGCCACTGGACCCTGACTGTCATATACATACACCTCCTGCAGCTGATGGGAAACTTAATATATACTTAACTTGATATATATTCGTTAATCCACGTCGCCATGAAACTCCTTTTATTATATATACTTTTCATCAAGTGCGTCAGGAGAGCAACACGTCGCCCGAAGGCAAGACGTGGCGGTGCGTTCTCCGTGGGCGGGTGCGTCCGCGGATTTGTTTGCCAGACGTGTTTGCAGCGCAGATGAAATATTATCTTCGTGGTGGTTGGCTCCCTCCCGACGCCCCCTCCCTTGGCCCTGACTTCGCTAATTATTTCCTCCGTGTGTGTGTGTGTGTGTCAAGAGTTAGAGGACTTAATAAGAAGGTTATAATTAAAGTAAACCCTCCGCCAGCCTCTCTCTCGTTTGCCACGGGTGACATTGCTACACATGTCGGGGAACAGAAATTTCTATGCGTTATCTTTGTTTGAGACCTAAGTCTGGAAAATGATTGTTAATTAAGGCTGGCCTGTTAATTACCCCCGGGACACTGGTGGGTATTAAGTGGGCCCAGAAGTACATTTTCTATGGGATGTGTATATTTTTCTCTGTTGATTAAGTGTTTATGGACAAGCTTTTGTTTATTGGTGGTAGGTGGCGTGTGTATGTGTGTGTGTGTGTGTGTGTGGAGCAGCTGTGAAGGGACAGTGAGTCAGTCTGCTAAATTTACGTCTGCTGAGGCGGCCAGCAGGTGGAAATAGCAGGGGCTTCCTTAAGCAGGAGGGGGAGGAGAGAAGGGCGGGTGATGGGAGGGGGGGGGGAGGAGGTGGGTGTAGACATATACACCTCCTCCTCGAACACGACGACACGACTCTTGAGCTCGAGAGCGCGGGCTATGACTCGTCCCTTCCCAGGGGTGGAGGAGAGTCTCTAAGGCCAGGTACCATCATACCCAAGGGCTGCACCGTCGTGCTCAAGGGTCGTACCGTCGTGCTCAAGGGTCACACCGTCGTGCCTCAGGGTCGTACCGTCGTGCTCAAGGGTCACACCGTCGTGCCTAAGGGTCGTACCGTCGTGCTCAAGGGTCACACCGTCGTGCCTAAGGGTCGTACCGTCGTGCTCAAGGGACTGAACATTTGGTTCAGTCTTCGACCATGACACAATCATGGTATGAGTGACGTAATGTGACGTGACGTGACGTAACGTGGTCTTACCTGGTTTTTAGATATACCTGTGATGGATGACCTGGGGTATACGCTAATCTCCCGACCTGCTGCTGTTATCAGTGGCACCAACACCAGCTGATAAGGCGGAAACAAAGCCTTAAAATTTTACAAATGAAACTCATAATGGAAAAACGTTGGGTTTTATTCTTTTTTTCTGGGGGGATTACAGAATTAAGGAGAGGTCACCTGGGTCTTCATATCTATTTGTTGTACTTGCATCTTATACCCGTGTTGTGAAGCCCTGAATCAGGGTTGTGAGGTCTTAAATCACGGTTAAAAGACTTATGTTCGGGTCATTTAGTCTTTAATTAAGGCTATCACGTCTTAAATCGGGATTATATTCATATGTTAAGGTTTTAAGGTCTTAATTCAGGGTTATGATATCATTAGCCAGGGTTTGAACGTCTTGAATTTCAGTTACGAAGTCTTAAATCAGGGTCTTCATATCCGTAGATTGCATTTGCATAGCAGATCAGGGCCATAAGGTCGTAAATCAGGGTAATAAACCCTCAAATCAGGATCTCCATTTTCTTAAGCTGTATTTTGCGTCATAAATCATGATTTTCCAGTCTTAAATCAAGATTTTATTATCAGGAAGGAGGATGATATTGTCTTAAATCTGGATGAAATTGTGTGAAATCAGAATTTTTCCAATCTTTGTATTGCTGTTTCTTGCCTTCGAATTTTGCACGTGAACCATTTTTCTTGTCAGCCGTTATTACGGTTTACATACGGGTTATTTTCTCTTATTATTGTCCGCTCCTTCCCGAGTAAGAAGGGTATATGTGTCTGTAAGGTCGTTGAATGTCTGTTGGCGTCTGTCTGCTTCGCTGTAGCAATCTGTCTCAGACGGAAATTTCTTGACTTTTGTCTCATGCTGTCTAGGAGAGAGATTGTGTTAGTATCTTTTTTAGGAATTTGTGGGTTTAGACCCCTGAGCACGACGGTACGACCAACCTTGAGCACGACGATACGACGACCCTTGAGCTCGACGATACGACGACCCTTGAGCTCGACGATACGACGACCCTTGAGCACGACGATACGACGACCCTTGAGCTCGACGGTACGACCACCCTTGAGCACAACGGTACGACCCGTTGCCAAAGGCCATCCCATCATATCAAGTGGTCTAACCTTCGTGCTCAATTTTCGAACCATCACACTTATAAAGTTTTTTTTTTTTAAAGTTGCGACACACACACACACACACACGCTCCTCCAGACCCTTTCGCCACTCCCGATCGCCACAACAATCATGAGCAGACAGCTTTTGCGAGAGGCTGCACACGCCACCGACTCCCTGATGACCCAAGACGACACACCCCCTCCCACCTCCTCCCCTCCCGTACCCTCCCCACCCCGGCCATATCCTGGGGCCAAATCACCATCCACCCTCCCCCCCCTCTCTGCCACCACGACCGCCACAACCACCCCACCGCAAACAACAAGTCTCCCAGACATCGCGTTGCTCCTCTGCTCAATCAGACTGTTAGGGGACGCGGCTCGCGAGCTTACGTTAACCACCGCATTTCTGGCTGGTTCTTGCCTCTACGTCTTTGTTTTCCTTAACTTTCTCCATCAAACGGTTTATAGTGTCTCTCTCACAGCAGCAGCTGGTAGGGCCTTAAACTGTGACATAGCCATTTCGAGTGTAAAGATATCTCTCGAGTCTGTCACGTCTGTCGTGCCGACAAGGCACCTATTTTTGAGCGTACATTTTGCATCAGTCACGTCTTCCAAGTCCATCCAGATGTGGATTACGATACATCTCTCTCCCGTCTGGACTCCAGAAAGTACAGCCTCAGAGGTTCCAGTCGGTCCCAGCAGTAGCAGTTCAGATCCTGTACACCGGGAGTCGTCCGCGTGTTTTTCGTGGAAATGTGACCCCTGGACAAGGTTCATTTCGATCGGCACGAGGAAGACAAAAACATTTAAAAAGAAAAAGCCATTTGTCCTCACGAGAGAAAGAGCAGAAACAAAAGACAGGAACAACAGAACTTCTGCTCCCCTCCGGCCATGGGGGGTCGCCAGCAGTCAGTGTGGAGGAGGAGCAGTGGTGCTAAGCCCTTGAGGAAGACGGTACGACCCTTGAACACGGCGTTACGACCCCTTGAGTACGGCGATACGACCGTCGGAAATGACGAATTGGCCTATGACCCTTAAGGAACACGCTGTAATTGTGCCGTTGCTGAAGACTTTATGTTTGCTGAGACTACACGGGCAGCTGAGGCCCTAATCAAGGTCATCCCATTGACGCTATATATATATATATATATATATATATATATATATATATACACACACACACATCCTAGCCTGAGCCAGGTACCCATGTTATCGACCAACCCCTAAGGGTGGATGAACAGCTGGGTTGACTGTGGACCGACTGCCGCAACCAGGACTCGAAACTATGCGAGGCTCGACCCTGGGCGGCCCGTGAATGCGACGCGATCAGGAACGCTAACCGTTACATAATGTTCACGTTCTTGCATTCAGTGGGTGCCGACGGCTTGTGTGGTCAGTAAACCGGAAACCATTGCACAGCGAGTGGGAAATACCTTCTCAAAACTTGTGAGTATATTCGCAAAACAGTACATGAGTATGTGTCTGCAACATTGCTGTGTGACCGAACGTATTGTGAAATTATTTTTTTCATACTAATACCCTTCGTTAACGCGTAATGGCGGGATAATGTTATATCTGAATTTAAAACATTAATCAAAGTGGAGTCGGGTATGAACCTGATCCCGCTCCTGGCGGGGTGGTCGGTTGCCCACCGTGACAGCAACGTGAGGAAAGGCCGCTTCCGCTACCCCTCTTCCGGACCCCACTTGTTGTGTGGAGTTTCCGTTAGTCTGCCGCTTTTCCTGTTTTACCCCTCCGAGCACGACGGTACGATTCCCCTGAATGTAACGGTACGTGTTCAAGGATCGTACCGTTATTCCTGAGGGAGGATGTTCTCGATTAAACAGTGGTTCATTGTGACACATCACCCGGGAGTGAAATAAAATCTCTCTCAGCACGAACATGGCGACGCGGATTGTACCACTGCTCGATATATAATCGGGAGAACAGATGATAAAAATGTGATGAGTGGCGGCCAGGTAGATATGGCACATTTCTCGTACATATTTCATAAGGTGGCATGAAAGACCAAGGTGTGACGTCAACGTCAACAAGCAGCAGCAGCCGATGGCGTCGAGTTGCTAAAGGCTGACATTTGTTGCGCCCTTTCTCCCTTACCAGGTCGTTTTCTTGAATATCATCAATGTTACTACAAAGAAGTTATTTTTTGTAGTATCTAGTGTATTTTTTTTTTAATGTAACGCATATCGTGTTTCTTTAAACAAGTGCCATCGACTGCTAAAACAAAAGAAGGCAAGAAAGTGGCATATCTGGAACCAGTTCCCGCCAGGGGCGTCACATTATATCCGGCTTGTGTTACATGAACGTGAGACTCACTGACAATTTATCAGATGTGTGTAATTTTTCAGTTTTTACATACGTTAAACTTTCTTGACCTGATGATTATCGATTCCCACACAGATTCCCGCTCAATAAGAGCGTCCAAGGTTACGTAAGATTTTCAAGGACATCAGAAGTCATTAGTGTGATATGTACCGTTTATACACTGTTGATCGTATCTGTTGTAATTTAAAGTATTCATGGCATCATGCATTTAATCATACTTATCACAGATAGTTATTAGTTAGGTTATTTTTCAACAGCTGTTGTCAAACGCTTGCGTTTCCAAAGCTGGTATTGCATAAATTCTTTTATTTTGTCCTTGTTTAGATTATATATTATTTTTGTTGTTGTTGCACTATTGCACAGTCTCTTCAGTAGGATGGTGCAACCTTTTTGGGAAAGTCTGGTCAATGGCCAGGTCATCATACCCAAGGGTCGTAACATCGTGCTCACGGGTCGTTCCGTTCTATTTAAAGGTCGTACCGTCATGTGCAGTGAAATTCAGAGGGACGATGTAATTCTCTCCCTATATTCTTACCCTGTTATTACCTACTTTGTGTTGAAAATAATTTGACTCTCCTCTCTCTTGTAGGTTAGCAGTATTATATGCAAAATATTGACTTTTCACCACCTCAAATGCCAGTTCCATCCTTATACCTTCCGTATTTATATTATTGGAGTTTGTTTATATGTTATTAGACCATCATTCTAGTCTATTTCCAGTGAAGGATTCCATCTCCCGCTTGCACAATATGGCAATCAATCGCTATTTTCAGTGTTCCCTTATTTTCCTAACCATTTCCATCATTCGCTAGAAAAAGTAATGAATGTAATTAAAGTTACGCCAGTCCATAATTACGTATCAGAATTACTCTTTAGTGCGAGACAAATTATATTTGACTCTTATCTACGAAATAACTTAGTTACTTCCCTTGTTCCTTTTTATTAACGTCGATAAGAATAATTTCCATCGCGATAAGTGAAATTATCCGTTCGCTACAGAGGTCGTTAGCTGTCATTATCATTCGCCATAAACTGGTTGTGGCACGATTTGCGGAGGCGCTCGCCCAATACAGGTGCTGTGTGGTGGTATTGCATTGGTGGAGGAAGAACCTCACAAGCATTATGTAGTGGGAATGTAGTGGTAGAGGAACCCCACAACTGCTCGTAGGGAGTTTGGTGTAAGTAGCCACACGACCCTTGATTACGACTATACAGCCTATGAGTACGACCGTACGATCCTTTAAGCATGACGATATGCAGTTTCTCTAGTATGAGGTGACCTTTGACCTATACCCTCCAAAGGGCCGTCGTACCATACTCAGCGGTCGTATCGTCCCACTGTGTTCGTGGGGTCGTACTGTCGTCCTCAAAAGGGGTCTGACCACGAATCCTTGAAGAGGGCATGTAATCAGGATCTAGTCGATTACAGAGACCAATTTTGGCTCTGTAATAATTACGCAGATAACGTTAGAATCAATATTTCGTGTTGCAGGAAACAAATACTGCATCTCAGAAGACCTATCAAGTTTAATTACGGAAAAATTAGTTTATGAATGATGTCATTTTTGTAAATTGATAGGCATTCCTCTCTCTTTTTTCTCTTTCTCTCTTTCGTGGTAGGTGGTAAGGCATCCACCGACCGGTACTGCTCGCCTGGGGTAACAGGAGCGCTAGTGACGGGCGCGCAGTGAGCCCAGCACTTCAGTGGCTGTCGAGTGTCACTCCCCTCCTGCCTCACCCACACGTGGGGGCTGTTGGTTTTCAGTCCACAGAGATACAGTGTCTCCATCTCACGCGTAACACTGAACAACACGTAACTCACACGACTCGTTCTTCAGAACTATATATTTTCTTGCGTTGAGCGCTACGCGTTAGCAGTAACCCTAGCCCCAGCCCTGCCTTTTGGCAAAATGTCGTCGTAATTACACGGAAGTAAGGGCTCTTTTGGACCAACATAATTATTCACTCGAATAATTTGGCTCAAAATAATTGTATGATGATCTATGTATCCTCAACCTCCCTGAGGACACCGGTACGACCCTTGGGCACGCAGGTACGACCCTTGAACACGACGGTACGACCATTGAACACGCCGGTACGACACTTGAGCACGACGGTACGTCCCTTGGCTATGATAGCCTGGTCTTAGACCTATAGGACCTGTATGGATTGTGCTCAGGGGTCGCACCGTCGTGTTCAAGGGTCGTACCGTCGTGCTCAATGGTAGTACCGTCGTTCCCAAGGGTCGTACCGTCGTGCTCGAGGAGTTGACGCCAAGATGAGCTGGAAGGAGGGAGGTCAACACCCCCCAGCCATGTCTGACCCGTGACCTGACAGGCCAGAGGTCAAGCTGAACAACACCCGAGGCTTTCCCACACGCTCCACAGGGCTTTCCCAAGGTCAACGCGGTTGGACGGGGGAGAGGCGTAGCTAGTGACCTAGGGAGGGGGGGGGGGGGGGGGTGAGGGAATAGATCCTTGTGGTCAACCATTGGTGAGGGGGGGGCGGAGCCGCTCACCCAAGGTGGGGGACCGCTCTCCCCCCCACCCCTTTGGTCAACCACAGGGGAAGGGGTGGAGCCAGTGATCCAGGGGAGGGGGAGGGGAGACCAAGATTCCCCCTCCCCCCTCCCCTTTTTCTGGACAGACATGCTGAAGGGGGAGGAGGAGGAGGAGGATGGGGGGGAGGGAGGAAGGGGAGCGTGCGTGTGTGCGTGCGTGTGTGCCTTCCTAAGCTGGTCAGACCGGGCCGGCTCACGTCACCAACTGACTGCCTCTCTCTCTCTCTCTCTCTCTCTCTCTCCGTAACAAAAAACGCTCGTCATTCATCCCGAGAAATTGCCGACTCCCGAATTTTTTTTTTTCAGTGTCCCGTCTCGACGTAGAAAATTTACGACGAAATTCCGATCATATATATAAAAAAAAAAAGAAAAGAATCATCTCTTATTCCAAGTATTTCGAGGGGAAAGTTAATTCCACGGCGGCATCAGCATACACGGACTGGACTGAAGCACTCCGTTTTCTTACCCTGGTGTGTCGTTTTCTTTACTCTGTTGTGCCTCTTTTTATATCCTGACGTACCGTTCTCTTACCCTACCGTGCTAATCTCTGACGTCATATACATATATGTGTATCCAGGGCTTGGTGGAGTCTGAGGTGAGGACAGTGAGTAAAACTGTAGTGAGTGATGAATACGGGGGCCTCGTGGATGAGGAAGGTGCGTGGGGTGGGGTGAGGGGGTTGTCTGGTTGACTGTGGGGAACAGTGGGGGTGCCCACAGTGTGGGGTCGGTGGGTGGGTGGGAACATTTAAGATGGAAAACCCGAAAAGCTAATTTCCGTTTCGAGTGAAAGCTTCATGGCATGGCTGTGTGTGTGTGTGTGTGGGTGGGTGGGAGGGAGGGAGGGAGGAAGGGTTACATCTGACGACATGAATAGGTTATGACATCAGAGGCTCCTGGTTGGCTACAAGTCTCTCTCATTTCAACGGGAAGCGCTGAGAGAGAGAGAGAGAGAGAGAGTACAAGGGTTGAATCGAATTGAACCTCAAGCACGAGGGTACGACCCTTGATCACAACGTTACGACCCTTGATCACGACTTTCCTCCTCTTAGGTATGATGATGGCTCTGCTGTCGAAAGTACCACCGTGCTCAAGGGTCGTTCCGTCGTGCTCGAGGGTCGTACCGTCGTGCCCCGATAGTCAGCCACTACCCAGACGTCTGGCGTTTGTCCCTCCGCTCTCTGCTAACTGGGGCAGCGGATGGCTGACCTCGGCCAATCTTGGTCGGCAACCAAGTAGAGTACTCGAGCATGTACGTATGGGTCGGCGGGACGGGATGGTAGAGTTATCTATGTATACTTGATGGAAAATATATGTGTTATTCAGTTCCTTGCGGTATGCATAGCTGTGCAGTTGCAGGGCCGGTCGAACTGCAGTGGGCATGCGGTGTAGGCAGGCAGGCAGGGCTGAGGACGATAGGAGATGTGCAGGTGCTGTGTGTGTGTGTAAGTGGGGTCATCCCTCCCGTGTGCTGACCAAACCCAAGCGGACGACATATTGTGAAAACCAACGTGGGAAACAAGTGAAGCAGGCAGTGTGGTGGGTGGCAAGATGCGACAATACTCGTTCGTACATCGCTGATGACCTGGACTAAGGCAGACTCTTAACAAGGAGAAGGGACTAGAAGTCTTCTATTTTTCTCTCCTTTTTATCAATAGAGAGGAACCGTGGACGCCATAGAGCAGGTGTGTGCGTGTGCGCGCGCGCGCGCGTGTGTGTGTGTGTGTGTGTGTGTGTGTGTATGCAGGAGGTGCCTGGCCTACCATGACGGGGAGGCGGGAGGTCCTCCTGGCAGCGGAACAGACGCAGTTCTTGGGGACGTAGGAGTGTTTCCTCGTGATGCTGGTGGCCAGGGAGCGCATCTCGGTACGGAAGTCCTCCCGCTGCCTCTGGACTTCGGCCATGAGGGCGTGGATCTCCCTGAGCAGCGTCGAGTAGTCCTGGCGCCCCTCCTCGTCCTTCCCCACGCCCGCCGCCATGTTGGACACACTGGCTGCGTCCAGATCGGGTTAGCTAGAGTGGACGCCCCTCACCACGACCCTTCGTGCGGGGTGTAGGTCACTCCCGCGCCCCATATGAGCCAATACTTCACATTACTAAGTCACCGTCAGAGAGACGGAGGAGACAAGTACTGCACATGGGAACAACAGACGAAGGAGAACCTAACCTGATCTGTAGATCTTCCTCTTGAGTCGTCGGCTTCTCCTGGTTGCGGCGTGGTATAATGGAGGGCACGCCTCTTGCGACGCGGCGTCGCACGTCGGCTCTCCTATGCAACACTGACCCACGAACCTGACCTTGTGGCCCACGGAGGAGGACCTCACCTTCCGTCC
Organism: Panulirus argus; assembly: GCA_038088735.1. NCBI lineage: Eukaryota > Metazoa > Arthropoda > Malacostraca > Decapoda > Palinuridae > Panulirus > Panulirus argus. The sequence continues at coordinate 10,512 of JAYMFT010390781.1, forward strand.
CTCCCTCGAGCGCAGGACAGAGGTCAGTAGCTGGTCCTCGAGGATCCCCTGCTCGGCCTCCGAGCCGGAGATGTGGATGGAGCCTAGCGGCAGCGACGCAGGAGGTTCCTTGAATTCCTCCACTTCCCGAGCGTCGCCAGCTGTCCCCTCGGAGTCCTGCTTCTTCTCATCCCCTGCGCCCTCGCCAGCTGTGCCTCCTACAGACACGTCTTGTGGCTCTGGATTCTCCTCTTCAACCGACTTTTCGACAAATATATCAAGTTCGATGTCGATGTTGCTGGTGCGAGAGTGGCAGTCAGCGTGGAGGGGGTCGTGGTTTGGGGTCGTGCCGTCCTCCCCAGGCGGCGCTGCTGTCGTCGTCTGCGTCGTCGTCCGACTCCCGTCCTTTACCTCGGGCGTGGCGATCGGCTCAACGCTGTCTCCTGGTTCCGTCGACTTTGCGACGGCGGCTGGGAGAGCTTCGCGATCACTGCGGACACTATGTAGTGACCTGTTGGGGCTACGGTGTTCCCGGGGTCCCTCACCCTCTCCCTGGCCGGCCTCGGGTGCCAGGTGCTGCCTCTCACCCTTCGCCGGCACGTTGCTGTCCCTCCTGACTGACCTCGACCTCGTTCCGTGTCTCCTGTGGGAGGTCGTCCCTTCGTCACCGTCCGGCTCGTTGCCTGTGACCGCGGGCGGCGGCTGGGCCTCCCCGGCCCTACCTAGTGAGTGTCCCTCCTCCCGCGGCAGGAGCTGCGAGTGCTGGCGGGGCGCGGCCCGGTGAGCCTGCGACTCGAGGGCCTCCCGGACGTCGGGTTCGGATGCCGAGAAGAACCTGCTGCTGCTGCTGTTCCCGGCGTCGGCCTCTCCCGACGTCTGGACTAGGGAGGCGTCGAGCAGCATCGTCGCGGACGCCGCCGACTCGCCGAGGGAACCGATACCGTCATCGGTGATGATGCTTCTGTCGGGAGTATCGGCCCTTGAAGCGCTGCCTTTGCTAGCGAACCCTCCTCCTCCACCTCCTCCTCCTTCAGCGGCAGTGCCGCTGCGCGCCGGCGCCGCCGACCCGTTCTCCACAACACCCCGGACGCGATCGTCTCGACTGATGGCACTGATGATGTCAGACCTGACCGACTTGGCACTGGAAGTCATCACGCGCCACATCTACATACTCTACTACATCCATATTGCGGGCGCAATGATATGTGTTTTGAAAGAAGGCGTTAAAACTTTTTTTTTTTTACTCCCCGGACAGAGAGAGGGGCTATGGGCGGCAGGTGTGTACACACACACACGTGTGTATGTGTGTGTGTTGGTTAGCTCGGTGGTAAACAATGGCTGTGGTGTGCGGAGGGCACACGGGTGGTGGGAGGGAGTATGGACAACACTCCCCACTACACACCTCGCTTTTTGCGTACCACACGAGATAAGGATCTTTACTACCACAACCTAACGATTACATGCGACCGAATATATATGTATATATATACCTCACGTCTCGAGTACATTTCTAAGTCTCGCGTATTAGAGACTCGTTCCAGCGTCCCAGTTATACAACCAGTAGGGCAGATAGATCCTCCTGGCTGATTACGGCCACGATCACTACTTTTAAACACCAGTACCAAGGCTCGACGCCCTCCCTTGTCTCTGACCCAGATGGGGCGATAAACTAAATGACTCCTCGTCCGATACACGCAGCCATTTGGGCTCGCTGGTACCGGGGGGGTCCTTCCACACCCACCACACGGCCTGGCGCCCCGGGCTGCAGCAGTACCACCTGGCTCTACCCCAGCCTGCCACACGGCACACTACTCGAGGGGCGTCCAAGGCTATACAGTACCAGCCACGCACACCACGCCGCCGCCTCACGCACACTACACTTTTGTACGTAATTACACCAAAGCCAGCCTTCCGTCATGTGCCGTAGGAGGAGAAGCCGCCGTCGCCGCCCGCTTGGCCTGCTGAAGGGGCCGGGGTTTGTGTGTGTGTTTGGGGAGCTGGGGACTCGCCACATTTCTTCGCCTCTCGTGAGTGATGCAGGTGCTACCGCCAGAGGACCACCTGCCTCATCTGACCCCCCACCACCTCTCCTGCGACCCCCAGCAGCTCCCACACTCCTAGGAAGAAACGCACTCTAACCCCCCTTCCCCCACCAGGCTCCTACCACCCACCCACTCACTCACTCATCCCCCGCGTGACGTCACCTATAGCTGGGTGCGGTGGGCTGAAGTGTGCGTGCGTATGTGTGTGTGTGTGTGTGTGTGTGTCCTCAGGTGGCGAAGGAAGAAGAAGGAGACGTAAATGTCAGACGACGCGACACTACAGAGTGCGGTCGGGCGAGACTAAAGAGCTCCATGCAGAACGGCGTGAGGAACATAGGAGGAGTTGAGGGAGATAGAAAAAAAAAGATATCGGACGAGAGAGAGAGAGCTAACGTGTGTCAAGGGTGAAGGGGGAAGTGGGGGTGACACGGGAGGTCACTGACCCGGTATTAAACGTGACCTGACGTGACCCGCCGCTTCCGCCACGTCGTCGTGCCGAGAGTATGGATCCGCCATCGCCAACCCACTAATCCGGCACCAGAGTAGACCGCCAGCTTGACACGCAATTTTCGGTACGTTTTGTGTTGAGCTGCGATCGGCCGCACCAGCGCCTCGCTCGTCTAAGCGTCCGGCGTAACGACAACAACATCTCGAGTCGTAATCGGGCGTACAGACGCCTGCCCAAACACAGATAATCAAACGCATGGAAAACACGACTGTTTCATCTCATGCACTGCACGTAGATACACGACATGTGAGAAGCGGATGATGTTTTACGACACTGTCCCCGCAGTCGGGGCGCCAGGGGAAGGGGTTAGGGCTGCGGATCTCAATACAAATAGCTTTAAGCAGTTCCTTCCCGTGTCAGTAGAGCGGGCGGGTGGTTGGGGAATGCCCCTCGCAATCCCGACTCGTCCAAACGGCTCGTGCTAAACACGCACAGTGAGGACTGTCTTATTTTTAGTTGGAGATATATACATATAACTTGTACGTATGTGGTGCGGGCACCGACTCCACCGCTAGAGATATCGACAGCATAGACCCACCAGGGGAGTCATGTGTGGCTAAAGATCAGTCTCTCTCGGGACCGAACCAGTTACGGACCTTTCACGAGAAATCGCTTCTCGAACAACACGTGTATAGCCAAGACCCATGACTTAGGTTAAGAGTCGGGTGGGTGAGGAGGGGTCTCTCACGCCTCCGCGCTACCAGTCAGTACTTGAGACATCTGATTGCTCCTCTCGCTCTCTCCCTGTATCAAGATCCGCTCCGCTTCCGCTCGTGAAGTGGCTCGTGGCTGGCTGGGGCGGGTTCGTCCACACACACTAGGCCTCCCGCGGACTCCATACCTCGCCTCTTCTTCTAAGCTCTTAAAACTTTTTTTTTTCCGTACAAGTATACATCGTTCAGAGACTATGAAACCACGCAGGAGGAAAACAGATCTAATGGAAAAGAGAATATTGCGGTACATTTTTCGTTTTTAAATAATGACCCATGGTAACTCTACAAGCATTAGCACTTATCAGGTTACAACACTTGTATATATATATATATATATATATATATATATATATGTATATATATGAAAATTTCTATGAGACAATGACAACATTAGCAGAGTTCTTTCAAGTCCAAAAGGAATACAGAAGAAAAGGACATAAATGGCAAATGTGCTTCAGAAGTGTACGGAGGAACGTGAGGAAGCATTTCTTCAGTACGACCCTTGGGTACGGTGGTCATCATGCTGAAAAGGTCGTGCCGTCGCCTTCATAAGATTAAGAACGTCGAAAGAGACATTTTTGCGGTCCAGCGTTCACAAGTCTGGCGAAGGAGGGCGGGCTGGAGCCGGGACCTGCCAACCCAGGCTAGCGAGTGGTGAATGGATGGCGCTCTCTCCCTCCCAAGCCAGCAGAGAGAGAGAGAGAGAGAGAGAGAGAGAGAGAGAGAGAGAGAGAGAGAGAGAGAGAGAGAGGTGGTATACATAAACCCCTGCGAGTGCCAGCATTGCACCCACGTGTCCCATACATATCTTCCCCTTGGCTCACGGAGTGTGCAAAGTGATGCTCGGAAACGTCTTAAAACATCCTTCGGGGTCAGGGTTTTACCGACATTACTCTCTTCTATCACTAAACACCGTGTTCCCGGACTGGGACTTGGCGTTTCTTTCATGCACCGTCCGCTTGTCCTTCGTTTCCTTGTCTTCAAACTTTTTGTTACCTTTTTCCTCTTCATCTTCGACATGGATTCTCTTTTTTCTTTTCGCCATTTACTTTCCTCATTCAGCGCCAGGCCTGAATGAAACCTTCTCTCCATTACCGGAGTCTTTCGCGAAAAGAAATTAAAGTTCTTACTGGTAAATTTCGCTTTAGAGAAACGTTATTCTTAATAATATTTCAGTAAGTCAAGCTGAGAGAGAGAGAGAGAGAGAGAGAGAGAGAGAGAGAGAGAGAGAGAGAGAGTTGGCAGGAAGGAACCGGGAGGGTGTGGTTCCCCTGCAGCAGACGCCCGGGCGCCCCGCCTCACCGCACCAGCAGAACTTGGTCGCTAACGTTCCCCTCTGACCGGGGGAACTGTGTAGTCGGCGAGGCTCCTGCAGACGCGGCGCCATTACACATCATTCCTTTTTCGTCTCCTCCGGCCGAGCGTGAGGTTTATTTCATTCTTTCTCCTCACCAAAAAAGAAATATTCTTCGCATACACAGCAAACTGGGGCCACGCATCTCTTGCCTCTGGTTATTTATTTTCAGTTTACGCTAGACGAATGCTGCACCTCAGGTTCGAGTGCAAGCGATTTCCAATCACACAAGAAAACTGTTCCTAAACACAAGCGTCCTCTTCAGCTAAAACGTTAATAGTTAATATCGTATATATATATATATATATATTATTTATGGGGAAATGAATAACATAGTTGCTTTGTTAGGCACCCTTCGAGTGTGGAGGAATCTTGTTCCTTCTTCCATGACAACATCTTCCAAGATTAGTATGGGACGCCGTTTGCTGCCAGGAAGTATCGTGTGTGTGTTGTGTTATCGCAAGTTCTTTTGAAATTGGAGTTAAATATTTTAAGTCTACTGGTCCGGTTAGGCTGCAGACATTAATTCGTATTTTCATCTCTAGATCATGTAACATTAAGTGTGTGAATTAGTTCATTTGAATTAATTTAGTGGTTTCGTAAAATGGTAGAACTAATTAATCGCTTTTTGGAATGAAAAATATATCTAAAAACTTAAAACTATTTGAATAGAATTCAGTATATTGGTTTCCTATAAAAATTTGAAATCTCTGTTTATATAAAATTATACATTTTGGCTTCCTTTGAAAAATTAATCAGTCTATTTACATTAATGTTAGTGGCAAAAAAAATCTATTTTTACTCCTTCCATTCTTTTGTATAATTCATATTTAACTTAGAGGCTTTGGTATTTATTTTTATTAAGTTTTAAAGCCCTTTGCTTCCTGTTCTTTCGGTTGGGAAAGTTGCCTTTTTGATCGTAAATAAAGGGGAAGGAACCCGAATATTTGACAGGAATACATAAAGAATTTTGGAGGGTCTTTAGTTATAGGTGAAGCGTAATATTTTACAAATTACCTGAAGGCTTTACCAATTTTCTTATTGTTACAATTTATCTTTATTGTCATGTAAAAAGCAACGTGGAATATATTTATATATCCCCCAAAATGCAGCCTGTACGAAAATTGTTATAAATGAAAATTATTTTAGTTATCTCACAAATCTTCGTTAGAATATTATTTTTCACGTAACTGTGATTTATACATCTATAAATTTCTCGTCTCTCTCGTAAACTAACAGAAAAAAAAAGAAGTCTGTTTTCACACAATTCATTGTCAGTTATACATATTTATAGTAATCTATATTACCATCATAGTGAGTGACATCTCTTGTATCTATATTGATCTTATTACGAAACTGATTTTAACGATGCAGCCAAGCACATAAAACACCAGGGAAGTGAATTTTTCTACTAATACAGCACTGAAATGGCTTGGACAGAATCCTGGCGTGTGAAAAAAAAAAAACTTGTATGATATTGGGAATTTACCTCTATGTCCTTAAAAATTTTCCTTTTATACAGGAGAGGCCACCACTGTCGGCACCACCACTCCTAGTCGTGTTAAACACACACATACACACACGCACAAGCCTCTGTGGTGCAATGGTTCGCATTACGAGCCAAGTCGTAGTCCCGCGAGTCTTTTGGTCGAGTCCCAGACGACGCAGCCAACTCAGCTTATTCATCTTCCCTGTTTTGGAGTTGGTCGATAAATGGGCGCCTGCCGTAAGAGATGGGGGCCACAAATAGTAATCTCACACACACACACACATACACACACAGATTCCCGTGCCAGCAACCGGTGTGGTGGGGGGCATGTGTCCCGGTCCGGTGTGGTGGGGAGGCCATGTCTCCCGGGTCTGTCCGTGGCGTCTGTTAGCCTCGTGTCGAGGGTCGGGGGGAAGAAAGACCCGCAACTTTCCTGAAGAGTCGCGTGTGTGTTATATGGAAGAGCGAATTTACGCCGTTGTTGCTCACAGTCGGCTTTTCCAGGAACTGTAATTAAACGACTTTTAAAAACCTTGTGTTTTGAATATGTAGCACCGTATATTGACTAGAAGCTCGTCTGGTCTTGGATTTATCTTTAACACCTGAAGGTGTTGACTATTTTGGGTTGGTGATATGACGGCCATATTCTCCCTGGCAGTTGGTAGGCCACACAGCTAAATAACCAACTAATTTGAAAATATATATTGGTTTAAAGACACATATTTGTGACTTTTGTCGTAAAGAAAAAGAAATCCGTTTGTGTGTGAATCCAGAGGGAATATTGAAAACCGTGTTTGATGGAAATGTATTGATTATCGGGTAAATCAGAGGGTCAAGGTCAGAGAAGGAAGATTGAAAAGGAAAACTCCCTCGGCTGCAACACGCACAGCGAGGGGGGCGGTTTAGGGCAATGCTGGTCTAGGCTACCCGGCCTAGCCGGGCGGCCGCCACTGCTGGCCAGGAGTAACGCACTCATCTTCCTTACTGACCAGCTTGTACCACAGAGGGTAAGGGAGGACTATCGTTCACTGACACGCTGATGCTTCGGGAGAATCATTGTTCAACGGTACCACACGCTGTGGGAGAATCATTGCTCATTCACACTACGCTGATTAAGAATAATTGTTCATCCGTATTGCGCTGTTGAAGAATTATCCTTCATCGATCTACTACGGCGTTAAAGGGGAATTAACAATCATTAACTCAAAGGTTATGAGAATCATCGTCAATCAACAGTCTGCTGTCGAGAAATAATCACTCATCGACCATCTCCGTGCAGTGACAAGAGAACCATCATTCATCGCTGTTAGAGAATCCTCCTTTATCGACTCAGCACGTTTGTTAATTAGAGCTGCCGGGACTATGTTCACCGACGCACACTACACTGATATATAGAGTTCACAGACGCTGTTTTAAAGAGTCACTACACCACACCGTTATGTTGTGAGTGAATCATCGCTCGTTAACAGTCGACGCTGCGGAACACGACTCGTAACGACTCCAGACCGTCTCAGGCCAGCTGTCGTTTAACGAAACGATGATCCACTTCGGAGACGCTGAGAGATTAAATTCCTAGCGGAGCGATCACTCTTCACAGACACATTTTCGAAAGGAATCGTCTGTAAATTTTCTCCATTATCCATCTGCTTACTGTGTTTCTTTTCCTCTTCCAGCCAGCAAGAAAACAGACGAAACAATCACGAAGACTGATGTCGGCGAGTGGGCCAACGTCTGCCACCAGCAGTTTTGAACGACACCGTTGTGGATCAACCAATAGCGACCTCGGAAACCCGCCAGGACACGCCCTTCGGACTTCCTACCAATGGCAGGCGTGCCCCTGACCGCCAACACGTCACTGCCGGACATAAACAAGTAAAAAAACCTTGTCTTTGCTAACTGTTGAGGGGAGTTATACGATGTTGCGTGGGCTTTCAACTTAATTTTCTGCCTGCCTGGGAAATTTTTGGTGTGTTACAGCAGCGGCTGCGTGGCTATGTGGGTATATATAAAGTGTAATGTAGAATGTGTATGCATGCGTGTAACGTGTGTTGTATGTGTGTGTGTGTGTGTGTGTGTGTGTGTGTGTGTGTGTGTGTGTATAGTCTTATCCTCTGCATGGTCCAGGTAGTCATGTTGCAGCCCTTAAACAGGTATCAGGTCCAAGACTTTGGGGAAGGAGGTGCCCACAGCACCAGGGCATAAACCAGAGTAATTGCTGTTAACTCGAACCCCGGTCGAAGTAACCACAGGAACTTGAATCAGCGAATGAAATTACCGTAAGGAACCAGTCACTGTGATGGACGTAATTTGAAGTCAGTTTGATTACCGTAACTTAAACCAGTTAGGGTAATTAACGTAACTTGAACCAGTCAGTGGGATTAAAGTAACTTTGATCCCCAATAATTGCCTTAACTTGAACCCAAGTAATTACCCTCATTTGAACCAAAGTGATTGCCAAAACGGGAACCATTCTGAGTAATTACGATAATTGGAAATAAAGTAATTACCATAAGTGAAGCCAAAGTAATCACCATAAATTGAGCCGAATGTCTGTAAAGACATATTTCCAGTTTTCATTGTAAAAGATTTACGAAATAATCTGCATGTTTGGGGGATTAGTATGCTGTTTCTGTCTGCCAATTTAACAGATGTTTTCACAGATAAGATGTCTGGCGTAGTAAATCCGGATTTTGGGGATTTACAGAAGTGGATTGCTGGATTTTCCATGAGGAGATTTAGGGAGTGTGTGTAAGGATTTTAGTCCCTTGAGGATGACGGTACGACCCTTGATCACGAAAGTACGACCCTTGAGCACGATGGCATGCATACCCTTGACCACGACGTATACTGCTCTTGGGTTCAACTCGGAGCCTGACCTTTGACCTGACCCTGAAGTAAACGAGCTCATCCAGCTGATGATGACCACGAGGAAAATGAAACACGATAAGTTCCCAAGTGCACCTTCGTGTAATGATCACATCGTCAGGGGATGTGATCATTACACGAAAGTGCACTCGGGAACTTGTGTTTAATTTTCCTCTTGGTTATCAGCAAATACTAGATCACGCTCACCACTGTGCCTACTGCAATATATATATATATATATATATATATA
>JAYMFT010390792.1:0-19710 GCA_038088735.1 Panulirus argus
TATATATATATATATATATATATATATATATATATATATATATATATCCTACCCTTATACCAGCCAGCTTATTTACCCCTTCACATCTGAACCTCTCCCTCGTGAACAGGAGCCTCCTGATCCAACGGTAGGAGCCTTCCAAATCGATAGCAGAAGCAACCCTACCCAACAGTAGGATCTGAACCTGACAGCAAGCAGTAGTCTCCTCATCCGAGTGTAGGAGCCTCTCAGCCCACCGGTGGGAGCCTCCTAATCCGACAGGAGCCTCCCAACCCACACTGTCTCGACCTGTGCACCTTACAGCGGACGTAATCTTCCCTTCCTCTCCTTAGTGCTCTTCGTCTTTCTCGGAAAATTTAGAAAAAGTAGAGATCTTAGGATAAGCCTCCGACTCGCTTTAGAATTATGACTTACTTTTCAGGTCAAGTATGAGTACGCGATCACTCAGGCTCTGTTTTTAGTATGATTCTGCTTTCGTGAGAATAACAGAACATAGCTTTGACGACGTATTTTTTTCATACTAATCTTTTCTAACAATTTACGTTCTACTACGATGCGCGTACACAAACGCAGGCGTTAGTATTCTAAAAGGACTGAAAGGGAGATAATTCTTCCGTCAGCGCGCGTAACAGAGTTTTCCCACAAGGGTCATTATATATTCATTAATTACTGACTTTGATCTTCACCAGTGCATCTCACCACGTTTCAAGGGAGGTGAACTGTATATTCGCGTTCCAAATATAGTGTGGACTGTGTAGCATTACTTCTACACGAGCGGCTTGGTTATGAGAGGTGAATACTATATCTCGTATTAGTATGCGCCAGCTGCTGTACATTGCTGTTATGTCCATAGAAATAACAGGGACAAAAGAGTGTACCGCAATTGCTTTGTGCATACCGAGTGCCGTCGTGTTATCACGTCCCGGGGTTTAAGAGTTACGAAAAGGATAGTGATCATCCCCTGTCAGCGCCATATGCGGACAGCCGCTATTGGGACGCAGACGTTGGTTGCAGCAAACTGCAGACAGACATACGACGAGGACGAAAATCCACCAGGTGATTGACTGGTTGGAACATTCGACTGCCAAACTCCAGCTCGTATGTTCAAGTCCTGATGACACTTTCCTCGGTAAGTCTGCTCAAACTTCACACCTGAAAATGGCTATCGGGTCCACGTAGAAACAGACTAGTTAGCTAAAGGCTCTCGGATGTGGCGTTCGTCACGTTACTCGCTCGTGCACCGTCGGTTACGGAAATGCACGAGGACTCGGACAGAGAAGAGAAATCCTTCGTCTTATCTGTTATGTACTTATACGTTTCCAAAAGCATACAAATATATAATTAAGTGAAAATACCATGAATCACTGGAACGTAGAATTTTCTTTTTTTTATTTATTCATAGAACACTAATTCAGTCGCTGACATGAAAAATTACTGTTGAAGATCAGAAATGCAATCGAAAAAAGTATCGTCAAAATTAAGAGCCTACGTATATGTATACAGAGCATTGCCAGTTAGTATGTCAGGAGCATATCACAGCCGTTACAGCTAGTGATTTCCTAAACAGAGCAATGGCAACAGTTAGTATTATCATCCATACCACAGTCAAGTCAGCCTGTGTTACATACACACCACCAAAGAACTGGCTAGTGTTGCCCTAGACACATCAGGAATACCAGTTAAGTAGGGTCACTCTCTCCACACTAGGGGATCAAGCAGCCGGTGAGACCTCTATAAGTGATCCTTGTCAGGCACTGGTGCCTCCAAAGCTCAGCGATACCAGCCAACGATGCCTCCAGATCATATCAGCGCCAGCCAGTATAGTCCGCCAAAATGATGCAGAACCTGGATCCGTTCTTCTGCGTACGAGAGCAGTGGCAGTCACTGTATTTTCCACACCGGACCAACAGTAGCCTATGTGGACTCTAAACCGTAGCAGTGCGCAACAGTGCTGCCTCCACACTACAGCAGTGCAAATGAATTTTATCCGCTCAATGCAGTAGTGCCACTGATATTACCCAGAAATGACGAGAGTGTTGTTAACTGTTATCCTGCTCACCAGAACAGCGCCAGACTCGGACAGCATGCCCTCCACACAACAGTACGAGGTTTTAATACCTTCTGTACACTAAAGAGCCACAGTTGGTAATGTCATCCAAACTGCGGCGGCACTAGCTAGTTTTGTCCTCCACGCCACAACAGTGACAGCTAGCGGTGTATTCCGCAGAGAAACAGAGCCAGATAATGTTGTATTCCGCACAACATCATTGTCAGCTTGTGCTGTATTCCACAGGAAAATAGCGCCAGCTAATGCTGTATTCCAAAAAACAGCAGACCCAATCAGTGTTATAATCCATACCAAAACAGTGCCAGCCATTTACTGATAAACGTAAAACTAATTTACACACACACACACATATAAGGCGTCGGAATTAAGAAAGAGAGGTTTCAAGGAAAGAACAGAGTCTAAGCTTAAACTTGTCAACCATGGAAGAGAGAAAAGTGAGGGGTGACCAAATCAGAACTTTAAACCAGACTGATGATGTAGCACTGATAGACACTGAACAGTTCATCGAAAGCTTTGTAGGGACGACATAACATGAAATAAAGCAAGAAATTCGTTAAAGAAATGTAAAATTAGTGAAGTAAACTCAGAGGTTGTGGTAATGTGTGGTGAACACTCTATGAAAAGTAAAAGGTTGTACTACAGAAGAAAATGTTCAAGAAATTGGGGTCATCCAAGTCTAAAACTTGTTCAACATCCAGTAAAAATAAGTAATTACACATGCATATCCAAGATTGCAGACACGCACAAACCATGTGTAAGTTCTGAAGTAAAAGCATAAAGACACTGGTACCCATTTACACACAGACAAGCATATTAACTCAAGCATATTAACTGAAAAGAATCAGAATAATCTGCGCAGATCCAAACGTTACCTGAAGGACTATGATGCCCTGATGTATGTGTCTGAGACGTACATACTGCACTACACAACAGAGCCCGATAGCTTTCTTTTAGCAGAGCACTGAGTAATGATGTTCGGAGATGCGATATATATACCTTGATTCCACTACCCTACTCCACAACACATATTTTGTTACCCGTAGTTCTTCATCTGCCATGCACAAGAGTGTTATTCCCACTCCTCCCTCTGCCACACCTAGCTATATTTTTCCCACAAGTCAATTATATCCATTCGACCAACTGTAAAATTCAGCTACATTGTTACTATTTCACGACCTACTCCACACACACACACACTCACACACACACACACACGCGTATTAATCCATGTCCATCACCTGCTACGAACCCTGGTATTATTTTCAACCGGTCACATGGTAGACAAACACATTTTGCCAGTTTTGTCGCTTGCTATGTAAATATACATTCTACGCATCCCACCACGTGCTACACTATCCTGTGTATTTCTTTTCCATTCCAATTTCTGGTTTACTCGCCTCTATTGTTTTCCCTTCCATCAACTACTTCACCGGCTTGAATTGTTCCCATTGTATCAATTGTTTTACACCGTGTTAATGTTTCCTCACTGCTTTCTGCTACACAGTCGTATTGTCCCCCATCCATCACCACTTATGCAAACCTCAGTCGAGTCCACTCCACTTGCTATGAACATTCGCTTAGTTCTCACTTCAGCATCTGCTAGTTACACATGAGTTATTCCCACTTCAGCACAAGCTACATAGACCAGTGTTCCCACTCCATCACCTGCTACACACAATTGTATTCCTCACCATCACTTTTTATAAAGAGGTCATGTTAGTTATCGTGTCTTGAATCTTACGAAGGTGATTTTTGCGTTAGAAACAAGTGGAGATATATAAGTTATAAGAACTTTCATCTCTCCCTCATCCACAAGGAATATAGTATATACATTTGATATACTTTTGCATTTACTTCGACAAGTCATAACTGTAATATTGATGCAACACTTTGTAAATTACCATTTATAACATTGTTCATCAGTGGGAATCCATCTTAACAGGTCTTCAGGGTTCCTCATGGCTGGGGTGATGGGAGGGGTTCTCCTGCTTCTTAGAGAGTTTTGTTACCTTGGATCGCTCTAGGCTGTTTGCCCAAGTTTTCTTGTTAGAATCCTGACTGCCACTGAAGCTGGGCTTTGCTACGACAATACAATAAGGGTCTTGGTCATGCGCCAACACCTTACAAAGGACTGATATGTCCTTCACGAAATTTCTGATGTTGTCGCTACTCATGTTTTGGTCCTTCCTGGACACCTCCCTATTTTGTGATGTCTCCAGCTACTGATCGGTCTTTTACGCTATTTCTTGCAGCTGCTGCACCTTGAGATGATCATCTATGTCGATAATAGTCAAGTCGCTGAGACTCTCTCCTTGTATATCCTTTGTGAGATTCACAAGGGTTTCATCTTCTAACCAATCACTGCCCTCGATACTAGCGCCCCCCAGGCACCACATCTGCTCAAAGATTCATCCGTACTCTATTGATTTCTGAGAAAGAGATGCCTTTCCACACTGTGTTGATGTGTGTGAAAGATAGGTGGATGTCAAAACCCTTCCAGAAGTCCCGCACGGCAGTAGTATCCATGTTCTTAATGGACGCCATCGCCCCCTACACATGCGAAGAGTATAGCCGCTTAATCTGAAAGGCGGTACCCGGGTCAAGAGCTGGAGAATTAACGCGGTTTTAGCAGGAAAGAACACGATACTGAAGTCGTTGTGTTTGTCTCCGAGCAGTTCAGAGTGGCCTTATGTGTTTTCCAGGATTAGAACGGACTAGGAAGACATTTTTATTCTTCCTGAGATAAATATTTACTTTGACAACGAACTCTTCTTTTGCTAACTTCAGGAACAATACCGCAAACATCCACTTTTATTCTCTGCACTGGGCAACTGGCATACGGCTCTTGAAAACCCATATGAAAGTCCTGGGGTTTGCAGAGTGGTAGAGATGGAAACAGGGCGAAGCTGTATTACTGTAGAAAAGCAAGCATAATCAGGTGAATGTTTTTAACCTAGAAGCCTCTGGGAGAGGTTCCGTCCTTGGTGAAGAAACCTCGGAGGATAAATCCGACCGAAGAAAGAAAAAATAATCCCGTCTCATCCCACGTTATCAAGAGCGCGGCTCAAAGGTAATATCTTAGCACTGTTGACCTTCGATACAATATGACTTACGTCTTTATGTTCTTCCGACATGCACCTTGAGCATCGAATAAATCGTTTTCTTTATTTGCACTTCAGTTTCCTCATATCTTCACCGTATTCCATTTGGCCCCACGTTACGATTCACATCTAGGAATAGATCATCACTTTACAACTGTACTTTCGTGCACATTTTGGTGGTATTGTGCTGTATTTGAAATAAGTCATGAACACAGAAACTCTTGAAACTGGATCGAAATTATATTGCTAACACCGACTTTTGTTGACAGCCCCAGCTGTAAAGCTAGGTTACCACTTCTGTTCCACTTCTGGATCTTCCAGAGACACATCGCACATGGGTCGGTCGCTTGCGAAACCTTTAAGTTTTGAATTCTAAAGATGGTATCAAGTATATAACAGCGAAGAATTCTAATTCGTGATACATATATCTTGCAAATATCGGGGTTCCCATGTTTTCTCTTTTTATCATTCGCATAACATATTTATTATACTGTCACTCTATCACCAGTTACACACACACAACTGGTGACCCCATTCCACCACTTTGTTTCGCACCTGTGTAGCACCTGTGTACTGTTAATCCACCTACCTACTACTCCCATTATATCATTTACCACGTGAAACCATTTGTTTTCACTCTGTCACATGCAAGACACATCTGACGCATATGTTTCCATTACCTTACCTTCTATACACATATATACCAGGGGTACAACTTGAAGGTCGAATAAAATATGTAGCAAATATTGATATATGATATTAAAGTGCGGCGACTCGTCGGAATGTACTAAGGTACAGTGAACTGACGCCTACAGAACTATATTGCCGTAGCATAGCAATTGGAGAACCTATTTCGATATTGGTCCTTGGTTGGAGATTCCTTAAAGGGCCCGACTCAGTGAGGGTGCTGTCTCTCTGGCTATTGTATATGAACCTGATACTGAACGAGGCAAGAATTTTTTTCCTAGATTTGTTATCTTCCTGTGAAAATTCAAGGATCTTACTATTTTCAGATGGGTTTGGTGGGGAAGTAGAAGCTGCAGTTTACGCAAGAAGTGCGAGAAGGAGTGACGATATTGCTCACCAAATCACGTTACTGTTCATCTGCTTTGTTGAATATGTTTATATCAATCCCTTACCAGAATTATCATTACCTTCACTGAACGATACCCTCAAAAAGAAAATCGTTTTGAATATGAAAAATAAATAGTCAAATACCAAAATCATTTTTGTCTTTATTCTGTCCGGTTATGCCACTTCACTTCGGATTTCTTTCTCATCCAGAAATACTAATGCTGTTAGTGTATTTCATTCTTCATATCAAAATCTAAAGGGCGACGATTATTCATATTAGGAAGGTGTATTAGTGGGGGACTTATGTATATGAAGAATGCACGTACACTCGCACACAAGGGTTCCGCTACAACCTGATCGAAGCAGTATCGAGCTGTACTGAGCGCCATCTGTGAGGTTTCCAACAAAACCACTCATTTTAAACAACTAGAGGTGACACTCCGCATTCCATAGCACTACTCTATAGTGCACTTGACTTTATTAATGTCCATATTATTTCCTTCTCTAACCAATCTATAAGGTACAACGAATAATCAACGTAACTGCATACCACCTCGGCCTCACACACTGCCTAGCTTTTATTCTTCTTTAGAATGAACTTGGTCAGTGAAAGTAAGTTTGGCATTATTACCATCTATAAGAGATAAAAGATTATCAATAAAGCTTCTATCAGCAATAATGAAATAACATTTCATATGTTAACCGAATTTATTATAGTAATTCATAATATTTCTGTAACATAATTCGAACAGGATTTTTCCTCATCTGTATAGTAGTGGTAACATGACAACTCTCGATTTCACATCTGGTAAAGAACAAATCAGTGCAATGTGTATGTGGAGAAACGGTGGCTGAGGTAGCAGTAGATACAGGCAACACTTATTCCACTGGTGATCAGTGGATAGACAAGTGGCAGGCAGAAGGGTTAATGAACACTCGACAACGTAGTGGACGACCAAGACTCACTACTCGTCAGGAGGACGCTGCCTTCATTGAGAGCAACCCATTAGGAGCCAGTGACATCAACAGTGCAGCTAAATTGCTATATGACCTGCCACTACCCATTCATCCCACACAACCCACCGAAATCTTCATGCGCATAACGTTCACTGTTATCTTCCAATCCTAAATTTTGACTGAGTGATTCAAATAATGATGCTCCTTTAAGTTTTGGTTTTAGAGTATTCAGCCGGTGACTTCCAGTATTGGCATTTGGTAACATTCGTCTGTGAAACGTCTTTTTACATCTGCAGGAGCGGGAACGAGACACTGCTAAAGGACTAAGAACACCAGGAACTTCCCTCAGCACATTATCAAGAGTGAGTCGAGTGATCACGTCATTCAAGAAACGAGTGTGGGCCTAAGGACAATGTGATCTGGTGCGAAATGATGGTCGAGTGGACAGTGTGAAATATATGCATATTAAAGATGTGCTGTTGACCTCCCTACGAGCCATGGCTATCCTTGCTCCTGACATTCTCTGGCTCGTACAAGACCGGATCCCAGTGCACAAGAGTAGGATAGTGGGAGAGTCGTTTCGGGCACACCCTTAAGTGAAGGTAATAAACTGTCCCAGCGGAGGAAGCGCCTTAAACCCAACGGAAATTTAATGGGTCATCAAGTGGCAAGAGTGCGAGGAAGGAACAACGAACCGGAAGGGCAGATAGAATATGGCGCAAACGGTGTGACAAGACATTAGACGCCCGTCGGATGCTTAAATCTCATTTATTCCTTACTGGATCGTGTGAACTAGGGGAAAGATGCTTGCAGAGACATATTATGTACATGTGTCTACGTAATAAACTATCTTTTTTATTACAGTAAAAAAAGACGAACATTTAGCATAACTAAAAGGAAATCTCTGTTCCTAGGGATCTCTTTTCCTCTTCCATTCACTGGGATAGTCGACTGAATCCTTTGTTACGTGAATCTTATCCTCAGGATAACGCTAGAATAGTTCTCAAAGCAAAAGAACACAATCCAATCATTTTCCATTTGAGTTCAAGGACGTTATCCCTGAAGAGGTGTAGATGCCTACAGTTTACCAGTGCAAGGGCAATAGATAAAATACTTTGTATACTGGCAGTACTAAGTGACAAAGGACACAACCACGAACACTGATGATCAGCACAAACCAATTGCCCAATCGCCAAACCAACTTCCTCAGCAACACGTAATCACGTTTACTACAATGACCACCCCAATGTCTGCGTCCGTTTCTCTGCACTGACCGACAGCTCCCCACACAGATGAATAAAAGATGAATATATAGAGATGAATAAATTTTCTTGTGTTTCTTACTATGAAATGTATAGAACAAACAATAATATAGTAATATTAAGTGATATTTTATGCTATATTTAGCTATAATGTGTGAAGCTCAGTAGTTTGTATGTAGACAACAGGCTATGATATTTGTAATGAGAACTATGAGAGAAAGGGTATGATATAACAACAGCTGTTGTGAAAACTTACAATGAAATACCCAGAAAAACAAAGAAGGGGACTGTATGGTCGGGTTATGGGATTGGGGAGTTACTGGGTGTAGGATTATCGGGAAGCGTTATATATATAGAGGTATGTTGGTAGAGGATTCATGGCAGATTTATGAGGTAGGTAGGAATCAGGGCAGGAGACATATGGCAGAATGTATATAGAAAGTGGGAGCTGGATATTTTTCAGGGAGTATTCATGATAAGACTGTACAGGTTTATTGTGTTAAGGGGTGGGAGCATGTGACAGCCTCCATCATGTAAACGTGTGATCTTACCTACAGTACACTTTAATATTGACAGAGATAACAGTAATCCAGTGATCCACCCTAACAAAATAGATATCGTATATTCAGTACGCAAGGGGGGGGGGTCTTGGAGTACTGATAAACACTGACTCAAGACCGGGAAAACAATGTAAATCTGTCCGATGTAAAGTGGAAAGAGTACTTGGAAATATTTTTAGAAGAGCTAATAATCACAGCGCAAACATTATATTGTGGCTATATCTATGTTTCTCTCGTACGGCTACACCTGGATTACGCCACGCAATTCAGGGAACCTCATTTTACGATGGATGTGAATTCTCTCGATATAACACAGGGGAAGATGACAGGAATGGTGCCTGGCATCAAAAATTATTCTTATAGGAGACGCTAAGATTATGAAAACTACAGTCACCCATACAGGGATTATAAGACTGAAGTACATATCTGGGTAGAGGGCTTTATAAAGAGAACATCCTTATAATTCTCAGAACATTCAATCAATAACGAACCCGAAACAATGATTTTCCACTTGACCGGGTAAGGTTTATTAAGGATATAGGAAAGAATCGTTTTTTCAACAGAGATGATGAGTCGAATAAGTTACCAGATGGTATACTGATTGCAAAAGCTAAAGAATTTTCTAAGTACAGAGTGAATGTCTACGTGAGTGAGTGTAGGCTGGTGTGAACAGAAGTACCTAGCATGGGCCAATAGGCTTAGCGTAGTTTCCTTCCATCATTATGTAGAAATTATCTTAAAAAAAAGTGGCCTGAACCCTTTGAGTCTAACTTACGGTGCGTCTTGTCTTGAGAATTTCATTCAGACCGAACCAAACGAAAGGAGCGCAGTGCAGAATTCGGCTAATAATTACGTACCTCCGAGCCGGGCCGAGAGCGCAAAACTTTATCCGTCGCTTGTTAGTCAACAGAGCGTGATCAGGATTCAGTTACTCTTTGGTGAGCAGTCAAGATGGGTGCTCGCTCTATTCCGGCTAATCTTACTTGATGAATACGAGAGGCATCCTGAGTTTAGAATATCCAACATGGCTTGTACTACAATAAAGCCAACATGAGTGATTGCTGGGTTAGCATTGCACAAGTTACGGAAAGTACCCCAGGAGAAGCGAAGAAGAAAATGCAAAGCTTCCTTGTCAGCTTCAGGAGAGATAAATAAAGCTAAGAAAATCGTCATGACTGGCTGTCTTACTATCAAACGTCAAAAATGATGTACATGATGAAAAATAACTATATATAAATACTAATACTATTATACAACACAAACTGTTTACATAATCTTTCTTTTTTTTACAGGTACACTGAAAGCAAATGCATCAAAAGTCAGAAAAACCGCCTCTTAAACCACATTTTTATCGATTTCCTCCTCTACTAGGGCTACGGAATAAATAAGGAAGGAAGCACCTGCTGCCGCTGTCAAAGCCATCCCGAGGAAAACTGTGGTAATAAGACGAGCGCTGGCGAACGCGCAGAATACATCAAGCTTGCGCTTGAACGGTTGGTTCAGTTCGTTCCTGCGTTCTCGGCTTGTTCAGTTCGTTCGGACCTAAATGCTCAAGTCAAAGCGCACATTAACATAACCTGGAATCAACAGAAACATGTTTACCAAACAGAGTTCGATGTGTAACCTAATATATGGTGACAATCAAAAAATAAACGAGTGATTATGGAATACTTACCTTCCGCCGTCCTGGGTAGTGTAAGCCATCAGTCTCGACTGACGAGGAGGCTTTCAGAATATTCACAAGATTTAATTTTTTTTTTCCAAGGAATCACACTTATTCAAAGACTGATTAAATTTTCGAGTGCTATATTGCTCACAAGCCATTTACCATCACTATTAGTTGAATGATTTTCACCAAAAAATGTAATCACTGTCTTTTACATTATGGAACGTGTGTTATTCACCATTACTTCACGTAAGAATATTCTAACCTAACCATACTTTTCATCACTCACTCTTTACTGTGGAATATTTCCACCAAAATGCTCAGTAATCTCTTTCTGCTTCACTCTTTTCATCACAGAGAGCGTCAGTCACTCTATCAGCAAGATATGTGCCATGACTTTCACCAATCATTGCAATCTCTTTCAATAAATGTTCGAGCATCATCTACATGTCGCAATATCTTCACCAAATGGATTATTTATATCATGTACTTTTGTAATGTTCTGGTACCAAATCTAACTATAAAAACACATGATTCCATTGTTTCCATTCGTAACTTGCTGCTCACTTAGGCAGAGATTAGCGACGATCGCCCAGCTTTGGCGTAGCTGCCTTTTCCAAGGTCCGGGTGGGTTGATGTTTCACACTTTTACATAAGTCTTTCCCTTAAACCGGTGAAGTGAGTTCATAATATCAAATAATTTACTGAAATTTTTCCCCAAGAATTCATTTCTATGTCGTCTAGTACGTCTAAACTTTACTGAGTTATTTTATTTGATGTTTTTGTTTAAAGTAAATGACTTGCATTATACTTTGCTCACAACGTGTCTGTCCGAGTGTGATCACTTATAAAACCAACATGCAACCAATACACTAGCGGTATCACAGTATATATGACATAAGACCTAAGTCATCGGAGATCAGGGCAGAACTAGTATTTCTGCTCTGGTCCTCGAGTGTGGACGAGGCCGGGTTTACAATGCTCGTGTCGCTATCCATTTTCTCGCGCTGTGTTCATATTTTATAATCAGACCTGTTCTGCATGATAATGTTAAAACTTTTGAACATAAGAATTCAAATAATCTTAAGGCATTAGCACTTTAGGGAGGATGTTTAATATTTTAAACATATATCACAAACGGTCGAAGTCAAGGACGATATCGTTTTCGAATAAAGATTATTCATTATTTCTTTGTTTTTTTAGCAAATATAAAGTGCTAATGACTTAAAATCATTTAAAATCTTATGGTCCCAATTTCAACATTATTATACAGAATATAGGTCTGACTATAAACTGTGAACACACTTAGAGTGAATAGATAGATAGCGACACGAACATTGTATATGAACCAATCAGCTATCTTAGCTAGCTATGGAACTGGGGCGTGGCTTCTTTGCCAAAGCGTTCGGCGACTATAGGAAAATGTCATAACCAACCGTTTGAACATGGCAACGACAGTTTGGCTTCGTTATTGTTGACAAGTAAAAACATGGTGCCCGGTGTCTCGATTTCTGTTGTAATTAAAAGTTTATTTACTTTTTTTTTGAAAACTTACCAGTTAATGATTCTTATTTTCATAATCATTACTACTGCTACCCTGCGTACTAATAAGCTTCCAATGCCGCTCTGGCTAGTGCCTATCTAGGCTTCCAATGCCGCTCTGGCTAGTGTCTGTCTAGGCTTCCAATGCCGCTCTGGCTAGTGCCTGTCTAGGCTTCCAACGCCGCTCTGGCTAGTGTCTGTCATAACGCAACGTAACAATATAAAGAAGTACGAGAAAGGGCAAATAGAATTAGGCCTACATGCACACACAAAAGCATATCCAAATCACACCCACGCATGATCACTCATATACACCCACTACAAAATTATTCGTCCAGCCTAGGATGTGTAGTTTTCTCGCGATCACCTGGCGTCGTGGACGTACACCAATCTCTAGCCCTTCCGTACCAACGGGCACCCACAGAAGTTGATATTCAATATGGCATATAGCACAGGCCAGTCGAACTGAGAGGGTGATACTAGAAGCTCGCTCACAGCGCCGTCTCAAGGTCAACGCAATCGCCATACAGTCTTCTACTCGCGCTCTCAGAAACTCCTGAAAACCCGATTTCCATAACTAACAGACTTCCTTACTTTATTAGCACAAATTACATCCTTCCTGCATCACCTAGTTAACACCGACAGCCTTGACATACCTGTAAAAACCCAGCAGAATCACTTCCTCGAAAACAAAACGTGTGCTGGCCTCTCGAAATGGCCTTTCGTCAACAATGCATGTAGACTCGCGTGTCCCTGCGGCTAGCCACAGAGCCTCCAATATCAGTGCGCTAAATTCAAATCCTCACATGTGTATAGAATAATTTGTATAAATATCCTGCTTTTATCTTCCCTGTGACTCTTAACACATTCCATGGTCACTTTCCCTTCCCATCTCTCCAGTTTTGGGTACTATGTTCTCAACCATTAAAACATCTTTAAAAATTGCACACAGCTTCTCATATACCATGTTCTCGTCTGTTCCTTGGATTCTAAGAAGACAGCTGCCATACTGTGATGTGACTTATGATCATGCAGAAAACGTATGGAAACACTGCTGTCAATGAAGGTCTGGTCGTTTTTGTATTTGTTTTTCTTTTTATCCCAGTACTGTTCATCTTACTCAATGTTTAATTCCTAAAAAATGTATCAGTGATGTGTTGCATTTATCATGTCAATTCTGGATATTCTTTTTCAGGGAGGAAGCAGATGTTCTTGTTTAGGGACTCTATGAGTTCGCACCAACACTGTTTTGTCTCACGGGCAATATGTGTGTAATTACTTACTTGTACTGTATGGGGAGGGAGTTCTGCACACGTGGGGCTTTGTCTCTTAGACACACTCTACTATCATACATTTTAACCTTCTGAATGCTGCCCACATTTACTACTGTATTTCCTAATTCGGTTTATTCCATTCATTTACTATCATTATCCAAGTAATTATTCACATCCTTTCAATTTGCTTTTTATTTCGTTATGGACTGTGGTTGTTCTGTCTCATTATTGTGTGAGGAACTATTCACTATCGACATTATCAAGCTGATTTAAAAACGTAAACTTTGTGATCAGGTCACATGAATTTAGGGAGTTTTGGATTATCCCCTTGCCGTATCAAAAGTATTCTTTTCAATGTTCCTCTGATCCACTTTTTTTTCATCCTGCTGTAATCGTTCCATGTTCTCTTCTACCTTATAATTTTCCTTGCCTGATGGCCTCAAATAATTCATCCATTATTTCTCCATCCTTTGTGTATGTATGCATGTGTGTGTGTGTGTGTGTGTGTGTGTGTGTGTGTGTGTGTGTAAGAGACAATTGTACAGTAAACACACCATGACTGAAGAAGTTACTTAGACTCAGGAGAGTAAGTTTCAAATTGCCAGAAGATATCATTAGACCTGTTATTATCTGGTAGACCGTCTCCCGCGGGCATATTAACCTCTCGTAGACAAAAGAGTGAAAAGGCCTTTGAATATAACATAGGTTAATATGTCTCTACGTTAACCTAATGCAAGTAGGAGAGTGATAAGTCCTGAGAACAGAACGAGTGGAGATAATGGGGCTCGATATTACTATAGGTTTGGGAGAACTATAACCCAAGACGGATCAAGAGGTCTCTAGTCTTATGCCTTTGATCTTCAGTTACCGTGAAATTTGTCTTCTCACTTTTCTTTCATACACTTCCTAGTCCCCTGTCTGACTCAGGCTGTGTTACGTAATACCACACTTCTATAGAACTGGATTCGAATCCACCCACTTGACCATCTTACCTAACACTCTGCGGAACCCCAGTCAGGCCCACAACGCATGTTAACATTGTAAACAAGAGTTATGCTGAGGTAATCTTATTCCCGGTGCAGTATAGTGAAGTCACCTTGATTCTCAGGACGGCAAACAAGTCCTTTGTTAAATTGAGCCAGCGTCGGGGTTTGGCAAATTTGGATCTTGCTCTAATCGACTGGTTTTTGACCTAGCAAATTTTCTTCATTCTGTACAGTAATATCATGGGAAGTAAAACACAGCTAAGTGTCGGAAACTATCATTGTAGGAGAGTAGGGTAGTGACCTAGTAAAGTACAGTACTCTTCGTGTAATGAATCCATATTTTCATGCACTTACCACATCATGGTGCTGTTAATCAGCTCCTTCTTATAACGAACCAATGTCTCGGTGCAGGAGACCAGTATCTCGGTGCATCAGGAGCTTCGTGCCAGTTGATCTGTCATTTTATCTTGGTGAACTTGTATTTGGGTCCAGTTAACTATCCTCTTAGGGCAAGAGGAAAAAACAGCTTAAATATCTAATAGAACAATGCAGAAAAGTAACCATTTGGCTGGGGTAATTCGCAGAATGATTCAGTAAACTAGATTCATGATGAAGTGAATTAGTGGTACCTTTGCGGGGTAAAACTGTGCCATGGTATGGAGACTTAATGTCTCTTTCCTGAGAACAGTTGACCTGCCGCAGTGTTACTGTGCTGTAGGAAGGTTGTGTCGTGGTGCAAACTTCTCTACTGTTTGGTTAATGGATGTTATTCTGCAGTAAACTGGTGCCTTGTTGCACTGGTGCTAGAAATTCGCGTCCTTGTGCAAAGTATTATTTCTCTTTTTATATAATAGCCGACATGGCATATTGCAAAACATAAGAAGGTGGAAATGTGTATGAGAAAGAAGAAAAAAAAGGATATTAGAATGTGATTAACTTCAGCTCTTCAAGAGTTTGTGGACACGGCTGTTAAAGATAGAGAAGCTAGAGGAAGAAGGAAAAACAAAAGACGGGAAAGAATTCCACAGCTTCGCAGTACAAGGAAAGGAAGACGTGTTGGAAACAGATTCCCAAGTGCAGCAGTTAAGTCAGGAGCTTTCCACTGGGGTAGAGGATGAGACCTGATGTGGAAGCATTCTGATCGGTTGGGGAAATAACAGCACATGCGAGACAAGACCTCGCTCGCTAGGTCGGGCGTCGAGGTGAGCTCCCACACCCTTCCTGCGGGACATCTTCAAGATAACTAATGTGGAGGCAAAAAGTAGCACACACTCCCCCGTTATGATGGTGACAAGAACACTCAGCTACAGATGGAACATCCCTCACACTGACAACGGGGAAAATTTCCTCGACTGAACAATTAAGCAAGTGCAAGTTCTCCCAATCAATTTGACAAGACAGTTCATGAATACTTCAGATAGAGAGATTCCATGCTGTTTCAGGGCTCCAGAAGAACCTGCTTATACTGGAACTCACCATTCATCATGGGAACAATCTTTTCATCAGATGGAAGGTCCCCTCTTCCACTGGATAAGTAGTACTCTGCCAAGCGCAATAAACTTGTCTTGCGCCGCAAGCCGCTGCAGCAGTTGGGTGGCATAATGTGTATGTGGAATTAATATGTTTTCTATAGCAGTAAACTTTTGGATGAGCTAAGTTAATATCACGGTGCAATAAACAAACGTGAAGGTCCAACGAAGGTATCACAAACTAGCATCATGCTGCCTCAACCTAACGCTGCATCACAGTACACTGGTGTCATGTTATTTCAGACAAACATTTCGCGACAGTAAACTGTTGTCCTGACGGAATCAACTCGTATCATGGAGCAGAGGACGAGTCTGATGCTGTTAGTATCTCAGTAACTGGTTGGCCGTGTTGGGCAGATGCTGCCGGCTCCTCCCACCGTTGTTCGGTATGAATTAGGAGCAACAGTAGAGTGGCTGAAGCTGGCAGTGTTATCCTCTGAAGTGATTAAACAAAGAACAATCGTGACTAGTGAGATGAAGCAGTAACCCCCGGGAGGACGTAGAGGCGAGGTTATTAGTGGGCGACTGTGAAGCCGAAGGAAAAAAGAGAATGACTACTAAACACGTGAGGAACTGTATGTTGGAAATGGTCTCTGAGTTCCTGCTTCTGAGCGGTAGAGCTGCACTTACGTTGAACCCTACACCTGCACTAACGTTAAAACCTAGCCATACACTTATGTTGAACCCTAGAATTGCACTAATGATAAACCTTAGACCTGCATTTATGCTGAACTTGAGACTTACACCCAAGACCTACATTAGAATTACACCGTAGACCTACACTAACTCTCCTGCTATATCACCGTATTTACTTCTATCTAGAATAGAAAAGTTCATTTCAAGATACCATTACTATCTTCTTGCAGATACCCTCGTCACAGAACAGGTCCTCATTTAATTTTGCTAATGTGGAAGGTTCAACTCAGATCTCCTTTTTTGTTGAATCCTACATCTATACTGAAGTAAAAACATAGACCTATCCTTATGCCGAACTCTAGATCTACGATGAGGTTGAACTCTAGATCTGCTTTATCGTTGTAGCAGTAGTTGGCGCTTGGTGATGGGTGACAGGCATCCACTGGCCAGGAAAATACTACCACTTGGGTATCAGTGAGCCAGCACTGTGCCGCTCGTGACATACTACCCTCAGGCCCGGGTCGCTGTTTCCTGCCCACTTTACCTCACCTACACGTGGTTAACTGGCAACCAATCCACAAACTCACATGTTATCTGAAAAAACAACGCTTGACAACACACAACGCGCGCACCTCTTTACTCTTCTCTTCTTCTTCTTCTTTTTTTTTTTCGTAAAACGGCGCCACTGGTCGAGGAGGGCTGGATGGTTTCCAGGGCTCCCTCGACAGACAATAAACGATGGGAATGTATTCCGCATTTCCAGACACAGTTTCCGGACCAGGCTCATTGTCTATCAATGTTATGCAACAAACAGGGTTTCAAATCTAACTTTCTTTCTGTATAACATCATCTTGCCACTTCTCTCCCTGATCTTCTCTCGGGAACACAACAGTCCAAATCCACTTTTTTTCTTTAAAATCAATCATTTCAATATCTACCAACGTTTTCGCTTCAATGATTGTGTTTGCACCTACTGTTAACACAGCAAATTTCAATGCTTGTTCGTTGATCTTGAGTCTCCTAACTTTGATAAGATCTGACTCAAAAGTTTCATACTCTCTACTCCTTTGCTTTTATGCTTCGTACATCTCATCCCCAGATTCTTACAACTATGTTCAACTCTTCAACTATTTGACTTTTTGGCACAAAGCATTATTCTCTCCACACCAACATTCTGAAACCCTCTTTGCACTGAATTTCAACGTACGTCACAAAGATTGTTATGCTCTACCGTGGATGATCCCTTCGGAGCCAAGAGCCTTATCCTTTTATCTTCTTAATAATCTGGAACTCTGACTGTCACAACCGCCTTTCCAACTCACTCATTCACTTTTTTACTTCTGAACCCTCTCACTATAGATACGCTATTTCTCCTTACTTAGGGGCAAGCCTAGCTTATATCCCCCACCTCAAAACTCCAACTTTGGTGCTCTTGGAGAGCTCAGAGGTTATCCCTGAGCGGCTTCTTTGTTGTCAGTCCTTGGAATAAGTATTACTTTGCTTGCCAGGATATCTCGTATTGTGCTGTGCACATAGAAGAGGCTCTCTTGGCCGGGACAGAATTGTTCATCCTATCGTCTGCTAAGTTTGTCCCCTCCCATTCATGTTTTGCTTGTTTTTGTGTTGAGGTTGAATGCATAAAGAACAGACCACACCGGGGCATATTCTTTCCCACTTCCCCCGAATCCCACTGCTTTCATCTCTGCTCGGGATAACTGCACAGTTGTTCTTCATAAAGTCATCTTAAGGTAAACAAAATGGGTTGATCTGACTTCTATTGGTGAAAAATATCTCAAGTCTAACTAAAAACATCTCCAGTGGCTGCCGTAAAGCAACCTTTTCTCGTGTCTTCCGACCTGATCAATCTATAGATGACTCTGGGTTATCAAATGGCTCTGTTTGGCACCTTAACTTCCTCTAATTCAACTCTGAATGATTCTGCCTTTAATCCTTAGCCCATATCTCTTTCCACTTAACTCATGCCATCTCCTACATTTTACAAGTGCAGATTCTCGTCCAAGTGTTCTCCCAGCACCTGGTGGACAAAGCATACAGCCCAGATGACCTTGTTCCTGATGTCCTATCAGTGCTCGCCTATTTCGCCTCTTTCTTAAAACCAAGATTTTCCCCACCTCTCGGAAATATACCGTGGTGTTGCCCACCCCTAAGAAAAGAGACCGCTCTAATTCCTCTTACTACTGTCCCAACCGCTCTAACTTCTACACTGTCATCCAGAGTCTTACAAACTCTCCTGAACTCTACCTCTCTCATGCACTTAGAATCTCATTCCCTTCTTTCCCCTGACCAGTAAGGATTTTGAGGTGTTGGGTTTACTGGTATCCACTCTCATGTGCCTCACCTCTGGTCCTCCTTTCTCAGGGATTCTGGGGAAACTTTTGTCGTAGCTCCCGACATGTCCAACGCCTTTGACAGAGTGTCGCGTAAGTCTTTGTTTTCCTTTTTTTCTTTATATTATTCTATATGTTCAAAAAATGCGTAGCTTCCTCGCAGGCCGTTCCATTGCAGTGGTCGTTAATGGAGCGATTTCCTCCTCTTATCCAACAACAGTGGTGTTTCTCCTGTAGCCTACTGAATGCCTTTCATCCCTTTATAGATGCGCTTCTGTTTTCTACGTCTAACCGTATTCACTCTTATGATGACCACAACTTAAGCACCTCCAATCTCCCTCCATCTTCTCTAACTCATTCTCCTTTTGTTGTGAATGTATTCTCTCACTTCGGACCTGTAAAGCATATCGGAGTGGGGAAGCAGTTACAAAATTAGATTTCATTGTACTAAAGTGCGATTTCTCCCTATACCTCTACCAAGGAGTCACTCGTGTCCTGCTGTTCAGTCTCGGACCACCATAGTTCAACGCTGTCATAACATAAACATGCTGGCCATACCATATCCTCTACTCTATCCAGGAACCCCCAGATTTTTAGCATTACAAAGTCTGCTTCCAGATAGCTGGTTGCTGTGTATACACACACACACACACACACACACACACACACACATATATATATATATATATATATATATATATATATAT
>JAYMFT010390803.1:0-19710 GCA_038088735.1 Panulirus argus
TATATATATATATATATATATATATATATATATATATATATATATATATATATATATATATATATATATATGTAGGGCCATGCATAGAGCCTTGTAAACGTAGGACGTAGTGCCAGGGCCAAGCACAGAGCCTGGCTGAGGTGAGACAGCGCTTGAGCCGAGGAAAGAGCCAGTCCTGGGTAGGCTACAGGGCAAGGGCCAGGCACAGAGTTCGGTAATGGATGGGCCACAGTGCCAGGCTAAGCGCAGAGCCTTGTACGGGTAGGACGCAGTGCCCGGTGCCTAGCGCGGAGCCTGGCAGGGGTGGGCCACAGGGCAAGGACAAAGCGCTGTGGCCCTCCTGCCAGGGTCGCGATGGTAGCCTAACCCTTACGAACCATAAATTAACCTCTCCTTCCTCTACTCCCCTGAAGGTCCCCTGACACACGCACGTTGCACCACCATTTGCAACAAATGCCTCATTTCCTTTGATTGTAAGTTCCAGAAATTGATACACACACACACACAAGGTCGTGCCCCTTTATATTAAAGTAATTGATTGTTTGTCTTATTAACGTGGAAATTACATGTCTCTTTTTTCTTCTCCCTACAGGTATGTTGACAACGACGGGGAGGGTGAGTCTAGGCGGCCGTTGCCTCATTTGACTGGCTGCAGGTTGAGTGTGAGGAGGGACTGGAGGTTGGGACCTCAGGCCACACTGGGATTTACACCACTGGAGGCAGACGGGAGCGGGTGGCATCAAGGAGGACATTTGCATGGCTCGGGTGAGACGCCACAGATCTGTTGAGGGTCGGGACGTGGCACACACACACACACACACACTTTGCTCAAGAGCAGCAGCCCAGACACATCCTGGTGTGTGTGTATATGACTAATAAGAAAGATAAGGCGACAGATCACTACAGATTGTATGTGGATTGTGATAAAGCTCCGAGAGCCATTTAAGCGGTAACATTGATGCTTAAACTAGGCTTTGAGGTGATGAATACATGAAAGTTGCGTGTCAGTCACACACACACACACACACACACACACACGCCTAGCTTGTAGTGACGTGGATTTGCTACCACCAAGGGCCGAGATGGATGTAAAGATTACGTAAGTTTGGTATTCATGAATGTAGACAGAGAGGACTGTATGTTCTCAGTTTTCTCTATGTATTGTTCGTAAATGCTTTCTGTAATGGCAGCTGAGGGATGGATCGTGAAACATTTGAGACCTTGACAGATTATGTTTCGTCCACGTTGCTAATGTCCTGGTCGGATGTTTTTGTAGTAATGTTCGTGTACACTCGCTACCAGCAGTTATTATTCGTTGTGATGCGAGTATGATGTCCACTGGAGGTGTGAGTGAGGACTGATATTTGGACTAGGATCAAGCGCTGGCCTCTCTTGGGCCTGGGGATCCGGCGGAGGCCTCGCCCCTCAGATTCTGAACGTGCAGGTACGCGTTCTGTGATGGATGCTGTTGTGTGCAGCTTCGTCCAGCGCGTATCGTAGATGGACGTTAGCGACAGGAGTCGTCCGGCTTTGTCAGAGCGCAGTTACCCAAGGTGGTCGGCCTCCGGGCGGAGTGTCCCCTGCCTGCCATGTAGGGAAGGTGGCGGGGCGAGCACGACTCGCCAGCGAGGCCAGACTGTGTCTGTCCCTCCGGACCCCCGCCCCACAGTCACGGCGCCGCATATTACCCTCGGGTGGGTTACGTTTATAGCGTACGTGAAGTGATTTTTGCCAGCGCCCAGCGGGATGTCTAAACTAACGGCACACGTCGTGATCAGTTTTAGAGGACGTCATGCACTAAAATACCAGCTCACGTCTGACACGTCTCATGTCTGGCGATAAGTTTCAGCGAATGTCAAGTGATCGTATCCAGCGCACGATAGTTTAAGTTTCTGCGGTTGTCAAATGATAAGATTCAGCGCAACTCATTTGATGCTTCAGTGCGTGTCGAGTGATAAGGTTCAGCGCACGCCAAGCGTATCGTTTTATACCCGTGCCGTATGATGTATCAGCGCACGTCACTTGGTAAGTTTTAGCGCAGTTCAGGTGATAATGCGCCCCAAGAACGATGTTTCAGCGCACAAGTGATGATCTATGTATATCTTGGTAAGTTTTACAGCATGTCTGTAGATGAATGTCTTTACACGCCGTGGTGTTTCAGCGCGCAAGTTGATAAGTTACAGCGCACGTCGTGTGATAAAGTTTCAGTACACGTCATGCTGTTTCAGCGCACACATGAAGCCTTTTCCGAGCAGGCCAAATGACAAAAGTTGTCAGCGCACGTCGGGTTGTGGGGTTCCATCGAAAATTGGCAACTGACCGGGAGCGTGCCAAGCATATATGCCTCGGCTTTAAGCGCAGCCCATTGTGGCGATGACTTAACAGCGCAACTGAACAAGCAACGCATTTCGGGAAGTGGCTGGCTGGGGGTAGCGAGGGTGAGTGATGGCAGGGGAGGGACATGCTCCAGCATAGTGAAGGGCTGACGTCGAAGTCATGGGAGGCAGGCAAAGAGTCAGCGGGTGTGCGTCACGCCGCCCCGGGGCGCCGGGTCCCGCCTCTTGAAGCTTAAGGGTGAGAGGCGCTCATGGTGGGCAGTGTTGCCAGCGTGGCGTGGTCAGGAGGGATGTGGCTCGAGCTGCAGGCCTCTGGGTTAGCTGTGAGATGCGTCCCTTGAGCACGACCACACGACCCTTGAGAGCACGACCACTCGACTGTTCTTAACGACGGTACGACCCTTGAACACAGCGGCACAACCCTTGGGGTCGTCTGTACGACTCGAACACGGCGGTGTGACCATTGAGGTCGACGGTACTACCCTTGGTCATGACGGTATGATCCTTGAGGTCGGCTGCACTACGACCCGTGCGGTCTGATGTGCTGGGGCTTTGACCTGACCCACAAGAGTCCGGTCACAGGTCTGAGCGTCCCGTATGCCCAAGGGTCACAACGCCGTCTTCAGGGGTCGTACCCTCGAACTCAGAAAAGATTTTACCATTGTGCTCAAGGGCTTCATGCTCGACGTTGTGTGTGTGTGTTGTGTGTGTGTGTGTGTGTGTGTGGTAGGAGAAAGTGGAGGGTTTCCGATTTAGAAGAACGTTTCATAAACATCGCTGAAGATTATTATCATTAAACGTCAGCTGTTGGTGGAATGGTGTCCATCATTGCTTTAAGAAACATCGTCTCTCAGACGAGTGATCTGTAATTGTGTTACTTTCAACCGTATTCATAGGATTCGGTTGGACGATAATTAGACTGGAGAGTAAGCCGGGCGAGGCGGGGTCGGCGGTGAGTGGGGAGGAGACATTAGTAGCGGTCGAGTGTGGCGACACAGGGAGAGTAAAAACTGGCCTCATATGTAGGGTTATGAGGCGGGCGGCTGTTGTGTGTGTGTGTGTGTGTGCTTGTGTGAGGCCGTGTAAGGTAGTGCCGCAAGGCGGCCGGCTGCGGCGTCCTTGCCACTCCTGCGGCAGGTGTCCCCCGCGCCAGTTTTTCCCGCGCGTCCTGCGATAGATGTTGTTTTGGCGGTATCATGGTCCAATTAGCTTTATCGTTTTCTTTATGATTCACTGTCTCAAAATCGATGGCTTTGTTATGGAGGAGTATTAGCGTGACCTCAACACTCGTCTTCGTCATTTTTGATATCGAAGTCATGGTAGAATAATCTCTTCTCGGTGTATGTACGAGAGAGATGCAGGAGAGGCAGGTCTCGTGTTGTGTAGCATTACCTCTGACATATGATTTGTGCACAGTCATCTCAGGAGATTACAGTACGGGACGTCATGACTCTGGTACCTTGAGATTACTCCTTGGTTCTCCTGTACGGTTTCTCGTGTGACTTTACGATGCAACTGCCCAATCAACCACACAACCACGTAGTATATCATCCTGTCAGCTGGTCAACCCAAAGGGCCAGCCCGTCACTTATTATTATTCACCTTTCCAGTCAACCACATTACCAGTCGCTCCACCAGAGACCCAGCCGCTTAATTGTACGTCCAACAACATGACTACAGTCATGCCTTCAACCATACAGGTATTTAGATACCCATCCACATCAGCCATGCAAGTATTCAGATAGACACCCTTGTCAATCTTACAAGTATTCATATAACTACCCACGTCAACCATACAAGTATTCAGATAATTCCCCACGTCTGCCATGCAAGTATTTACATAAACACCCGTCAACCATACAAGTATTCAGATAACTACCCGCGTCAACCATACAAGTATTCATATAATTACCCTTCAACCATACAAATATTCAGATAACCACCCTCTTCAACCGTACAAGTATTCAGATAACTACTCACATAACCATACAAGTATTCAGTCAACTATCCACGTCAACCATACAGTTATTCAGATAACTACCTACGTTCAACCATACAAGTATTCAGATAACTACCCAAGTCAACCGTATAAGTATTCTGCCAGCCAGAGATCCCCCAGGGTCCAGAACAAGGCAGCCTGACCCACGTCAGGAGCGAGTTCATGACCAGCAGTGCTGCCGTGTCATGAGGTCCGTTTGTCTACACTCCGCCAGACGTCGCCCCTGGCGGGCAGGCAGTGGTGGAGGTGGGGAGGAGACAGCAGGCGGAGATGGCGCTGTGTATGTGTCTGGGATTATGGCCGGGGAGGAGGGTTCAGGCGACGGTGGCATGAGATGGTTGGTGTTGCGACTGACGATAGAGAATTGTTCTCACTTCTCCAAGAGAACTCCATATGTGTGTATAAACATTATTTGTGTTATCTTGATTCATGACACGTTAATTATACAGCCCCCAGGACCCGTTTGATGGAAGTGAGGCAACTTTAGGACCACAATGCACTATGGAGCACGGAACTGGTAGTTTCTTCTGGAGCAAAAGGCTCCTCGTTGAGTATATGTACGTACTCCTTTTCCGGTGTCCAGCCAGAGGCTGTGCTACTCCCGGTGTCAGGGAAATGTTGATTCCTTTTGAGTGAGAAGTTCTTTGACGAAACTGTACTCCCAATGATACAGCCCCGCCAAAGGTGACATTCCATTGGTGATGTAACCTCTTGCAGGCGGAGTACGGTAAGACCCATATATATATATATATATAAAGGGCTGAGGTGTCAATGTTGTTTGTGTGGCTGTGTTGTGACAGGTTGAGGGAGGTAGTGAGGGAAGCCTTACCACCCGGGTGGGTGTCTGATGGAGTGATAGGTGCTAGTGTCCTGCCCTTCTCCTGGCCCTCTCTACCAGCCACGCTCGCCAGTCGACGGAGAGAACAGCTATCATCTCCCCATCAACTCCTGTGGCTGATCAGCTCTTCCCCTCCCACATATGTCTGTAGGTGGATTGTACTCTGGTTTAGTGGTAAGTGGGTAGGTAGGCATGGAGGTGATAGGTGGGGGAGGGTTGCTGGGGGAAGTAAATAAGAGAGAGTTGGTGGGGGGAGGATAGTAATGTTCTTATCACTGTTTGAGGAGGGGAACACGGTGCTGGGGAAGGGTCGGGTGAGGGTGGGGAGGACTGGGTGTGTGAGTGTGGCAGCTTTAACAGCGGTGGCGGCGGCGGCGGTGGTGGGGATGGTGGCGACGGTGGTGGAGATGGTAGAGAGCAGAGAGGTTGTGACTGTTTGGTGGAGGGGAGCTGTCCGTAGAGAGTGGGGTATCCACACACACACACACACACACACACACACACACACAGAGGCTGGTGGCCTCCAGCAGCAGCAGCTGGTGCCTCCCGGCCAGTGGCAAGGATCGACCTCCCTCCCTCCCTTGATGTTGTTCCACACAGACACACGCACGAAGGAGTAAAGCATGCACATGGTAGAGATTGTGATATGCTAATGATGGACTACTTCAGTTATAAAGAGATAGACTGGGGGAATTTAGATTTTCATGGTAGCAAAAAGTCATTAGAGAGAGATGTTTTTGGAGAGCATGCAGGAGAATTTCCTGTACCAGCGTGTTGATGAATACGTCAGGATGGGAGGGACTAGTACACAACAATTATTAGATTATAGCTTCACACATACTAGCATGGACATTGAGAATATCATGTATGTTACACCACATGGTAAAAGTGATCATTTATTGCTTGAGTTTGATTATGTGGTAAAAGAGGAAGTGTCAAGAGCAGAGAGATGAAATACGATGTAGAGGCGATACAGTCGTGGAAACTACACAATTAAAAAAAGAATTGGTAACATAGATTAGAATATGGAGTTCAGTAACCAGGAACAAGGATTTGTGGTGGTGAAATTTACCCTCTCGCCTCATGCTCAAAGGGATGGTTAAGAAAGATGAGAGAACAGTTCAATAAAAGGTATGGAAGAGAAGAGAAGCTTCGGCATGAGCTGTGGCGAAGATGTAGACGGAACCCCAGCCTGCCAGCATTTGTAAGGTATAAGAGACCAAGGAACGAGTATAGCAAGTTAAGAAAGAGGGAACGAAGAAACTTTAAAAAGAACATTGTGGACAAGGCATAAGGAAATATCCTAAACATTTCCTGACTTCATCAGGGGTTAATTGTCAGTTAAAGGGCAGCTACTCGGGCTCAGGAGTTTAAAGGGAAGAATTGTACAGGATGATGCATATATATGTGAGGAGAAGAAATACAAGGTCACAAGTAATTATACTGTGGAAGGCACTTCAATCCAATGCCGATGACATGGAACGGGAAGGAGGTCTTAAAGAGCATTGAGATATGTAGAAAATACATAAACAGAATACGAAAGGGTCGTGACCCTGATTTTCGTCATATGTAATGATGATGTGTGCAGATACACTCCGTAAAGCACGTGAAGCACGACATGTCGCTGGAGAAAGGCAAGCGTGCCAAGAGTGGAAAAGGGTAGACGTCATAATTATCAAGAAAGGATACCAGTAAAAAAAACATTGAAACACAGGCTAGTCTCCCTGACGAATACGGTCTCTAAGGTACCGGAAAATATGACCAAAGGCAAATGGATGACTAACTGCAGAGGAAATCTTACATTGTGAAAGACTGCATGGTTTCAGAGAAAGACTTGAACCGCAACTTTCTATACGAGTGAGCTCTGTTTTAGACAGAAGGAAAGGCTGTGTGTATTGTTTGTATCTGAACTGCCAGAAAGCGTTTGACACTACCGCATGGAGGGGCTGGATAAAAAGCTGGGTTACTGGACAGAAATAAGAGGATAAACTCCATCGATAACGAAATTGCTCGAGGGGAAAGGAACTAAGGATGTGCGTTAGGGGAGCCTTCTCGGTATGGGTGGAGGCCACAAGTGGAATGCCGTAAGTTTCTGTTCTGGGACTGTTGCTCTTCTTTATCATTGTGAAAGACTTCCCAGAGGGGATGGACTCCTTCCAGAATATACCTGTAAATGACGGAAAGATCACGAGGAAGTTGAAAAGCGAAAAGGGTTGCATCATCTTATAATAAGGATGAGACAGTGTGTAAGAAAGACTCGACATGAATATTATTTAGCCGGAAAAACTCTGTGAGAGGGAATTGAGAGTTGACATCGTCCCTAACATGTTGCCAGAGTCCCATTGTAGGGTAACGGTAAACAAACTATTCTGTCAGTTATGAGAGTAGTTGTCGAGTGTATGGATGAGGAAATATTCAAGCTTTTTACTTCCTCCATAAGACAAAAAACTAGAATATGCTTCAGATCAATGCACCTAAAGAGGAAGTAATCGAGCTCTAGAGGAGACAAAGAAAGAAAAGAAAAATGTACCGGAATTGAGAGATGAGTTACAGGTAAAGGCTTTAGGACTTATGATAGTGAACAGTGTTTCGAAAGATGTCTGTTATTACTGTTTGTGTGTTACGGAGAGTGTTGCCCCGTCTCTTGAATTTGTATATCATGTCTTGGTCGAGGCTGGGGTGCGTGTTTGATGACCAGTATTGTGATGTGGGAAAAGAGTTTAATACGTTTTGCCCCGTCTTTACTCCTATGTGCACACACACACACACACACACACACACACACACACACACACATACAGTGCGCTCCGTGGACTTGTCCGGGGTCGGACCGGCATTAGTTCGAAACCTGGGCGTGACTGTCTGCTTACAACCAACCTAGGAGTTCATCCTCCCCTCGGGGCTGGTCGATAAATGGGTACCTGGCTTAGGTTAGGCTATGTGTGTGTGTGTGTGGGGGGGGGGGGCGGATGTGCATACGCACCTAGAAGTAAATTCATGGTACATACATACAAGATTGAGAGGATTGAATATGTGGTGCACATATACAAGAGTAAGAGAGGATTAAATACATGGTACTTATGCACAAGATTAAGAGACGGGGCAACACGAGTATAAAACTGTCTCCTCGTGGCGCAAATTGTAATCAGAAATAATGGTCACACACACACACACACACACAGTCCCAGCCTAAGCTAGGTACCCATTTGTCAGGCACTCCTGAGGGGAGGATGAATACCTGGGTTGGGCGTGGGCCTTCTGCCGCACCCAGGACCCAGGATCCGAACTGAAGCTGGCCCATGTTGATCCATGGTCGGTATCACTAACCGCTGCGCCACAGAGGCCCTCCCGTGTGTGTGTGTGTGTGTGTGTGTGTGTGTGTGTGTGTGTTCTCTGCCTCTCCCCACTGCCTCTCTTCCCTCTGTACTCCTCACCCTTTACTCCCTCACAACCATTGTTATGAAGATAAACTGTGCGCTGCCCAACCTGGGAACGCCCTGCATGCACCCTCACTGGAGGGATTTTATTCAATTTCTATTTAATTTAATTTTACTCCGGTGTAGTGACTGATGTGCTACAGTTGACCTGTTTATTCCAGCCTAGTTGAATGCCTGCTGCTGTTGATGCACCGGTAGAGTCTTGCTGTGTTGGTGGAATGTCTGTTGGCCACATTCATCGGTGGCGTGTCTGTTGCTGCTGCTACCCTGGTGGCATTACGTATGGGAAATAGACCAGATTGTGGCCAGGGGGAAGTGGGCGTTGCGTAAGGCGGTTGTTGATAAACTCATATCCACATGCCGTTCATAATACCTAGGGACGGGTAATTATCGTACAGCTGGCCCAGGGGCCCGTTACCTCATGATGGCATTCTTATAATGAATTTATAAGTATGTCTTATATTGTCTTGTATCTGAAATTGCATTGTTAATTGTTTGTGTGTATTAAAGAGGTATAAAAATGTAATTGAATGGACAACTGGATCGCCCTGTTCTCCTTAAACCTTCACTTGGCATGTGATTAAAAAGGATTTGTGCGCTTTCAGTGGCTAAATTGCCTTGTACTTATTGTCGATATATAATGGAAAGTAGTTCAAGAGATTGTGTGTAAGGAAGATGAGATTGCGCATGAGATTGTGATGACGAAGGGAGGATTGCTAGGAGGGGAATTGGTGGTGCGAGGTGGAGAATGGGAACATCATACGTCCGGCAGCATGGTTCTTGGAGGGTCTAGGGCGGACCCGCCCCAAAGTCCACCGGAACAGCTCGGTTATTGTGCTTGCTTGCGCGCGCTTTCTGCCTCCCCTTTTGTCGTCCTCATATTTCTTTTCCTGTCAGGGTGCTTGGTATGATTTGTTGTTGGGCTCATCCCTGGTTCTTTGTTGTTGGGGACGTTTATCTCTCTCTCTATTGTCCCTTTTTTATTTCCATACATTTATCTTTTGCATTTTTTTTTCACCCTCCATCTGTAATGCCCCTTCCACTGTCTCTTCTACTGACCTCACCTCCCCTTCTTGAGCTTCACTACTTCCCCGTCCCCCTTACACCAGTCTGCTGCTCCACCCCCTCACTGGTCACCCAGCGAGGTAGCGACAACATAGACAGACAGGCAAGGCCGCTGCTGCCAGAGGCGAGACGTGTTATTACCGCAGGCTAGGGAACGTGTGCCGGCATGGCAGGGGTAGGAGGGCTTGCTTGCCTCTATTGGAATTAAAAGTGGGGGGGGGGGGAAGGCGCGAGACTGGAGTGGATATTGATGTAGGGAGGATGAACTACAGAGGTGGGAAGGTGTGGAACGATGAAGAAAGGAAAGAGGATTGGGAACGACATCTGATAGATATGATGTTTCATGACGACGAGGTTAGCTGCTGGCTGGGGGACTGTAATAATGCCCTGTGGTCACAGTCTTATCTATGGTTGGAATAGGATATTAAAGCAAAAGGCATATGGAGGGAAGATATGGAGGTTAGGACGGAGGATGATGCTGGGAGAGAGAGAGAGAGAGAGTTTATGCAGTGGAGTAACGGAGATGGGGGAGGGGACGAGGTGTCACCAGCAGCCGCAGTGCCAATAATGGTGCCAAATTAGTTCTGTGGCG
Source organism: Panulirus argus (assembly GCA_038088735.1). Taxonomy (NCBI): domain Eukaryota; kingdom Metazoa; phylum Arthropoda; class Malacostraca; order Decapoda; family Palinuridae; genus Panulirus; species Panulirus argus. Next base: position 10,268 of record JAYMFT010390803.1, read on the forward strand.
ATGCCGCCTCCAGCTCCTCACCAAGGAAGTGTTTATTCAGAGGTTCACACCTGGGCCGCTGCAGGTACCTCACAACCCTATGAGTCTGACCCAGAATTCGGTGTGTCGTTGTAAATCTAAAGTTCCCCGTGTGGGTAGGACGAACCAGGTTTCGTTTGAGTCTTGAGTTGGTCACGTAGTTCGTGAGATTCTCACCGGCGCTCCTGAGTGGGGGGGGGGGGGAGACAGCCTGTTAACCCGAGTGTTGGCGTTGTGAGAGGTAATGTGAGTGTTAGGGGGCGTGACTGGTGCTGCTGGAGGACTTGGCTCTGTAACCTGAGCGGTGGCGGCGGTGGTGCTGCTCACACGGCTGGCTGCCTAGCTGGCTAACACCCCCCCACCCCACCCGCAACGCCTCCTTCCTTCCCCGCCTCGCTCTCTTCTTCACTATGGTTCTCAGACTTCCCGCGCGGCTCCTCACATCCTCTAACTGTGTCTGTTTGTTTCCTTCATCATTCTGACAGTCTCCAAAATTCACCATGCCCTGGGATTGTGTACAAGCGCATTCTTTAGCTTCCTAATGGGTGTGTAATGTTTGCATAATAGTTATCCACTGCGGGTACATTCTGTAACTGCGTGACCCTTATTTATGTTTGATCTTTGGTATTATTATGTGTTCACAATTGTACACTACACTGTCCTTTTTCAGATGCACGCTGATACTCGGTTTATATGTAGACTAATTTGTTCGTTTATGTGTTATAATTGGCAAGTGTTTTCCTGTTATACCTATGTTGCTGTCAGTGTTGATAAGATGTTCTGTTTATGTATGTCTTGTGTTACTGTTTTGTATTACACAAATGCCATAAGTACCATTCTCTCCTTTCTCGCTAAACAGGGATTCCTCTGGATCCCTTAGCCCACTTGTCACCCTCTTGTGTTGATGTACCGCACAAATTGTACGCTGTATACTTGCCTTCATCATACCCCCTAACCATGTACCCCTTATCTATATTTTATTATTGCAGTGCTCTGTCATCATACAGCTGATGAATAAATATGACGAATTAGAAGTATGTAAGTAATTAGACGTTTCGAGATTAGATGATTGGCCATATCTCCCTCGTATATCTATGTTTGTCTTCGTTGAGGAGGTTGAGCCACATGACATGAGGGCTGTACACCCGCTGGTGCGAGAGGCAGTTGGTGAGGTCAGACTCTGCCACTCTCAGTGTGGGCGGCCGATGGTTCGTTGGGCCTCTACTTGCCCTAGTGTTGGTGACAGGTGGTGAGATGGTACTCTAGGACGACTGGGGTGGGCGCTATAGGATGAGATGGGACTCTGCACCTCCTGGTGTGGGTTACAGGTGGTGAGGTTGGCTTCTACATCCTCGGGTGTGGGCGGCAAATGGTGATGTCCTCTTGAAACCCCAGATGTGGGCTGCAGATGGTGAGTTGGGCCTCCTTAACCCCTGGTGTGGGCTGCAGATGGTGAGGTGTCCCTCTGCAACCCCTATTGTGGTCTTAGCTGGTGAGTTGGATCCCTAAAAACCCCCAGATGTGGGCGGCAGATCGCGAAGTGGCCCTCTGCAAGCCCAGATGTGGGCTTTACATAGTGAGGTGGCCCTCTACAACCCCTGATGTGAGCAGTAGATGGCGTTGGCAAAGTCTCTTGCCAAGGATAACTCAGTTGGCATAATAGCAACCATGACTCGCCAGCCAGCCAGCTGGTGGTTGCCCCCCGCCGGGTGCAAGCTTTAAGCTTGAGGAGCACAGCTTAATCTGCTCTTGAATGGAAATGTCTGTGAGTCACTCCACTTTTTGAGGGCGCGAAGACGCTTCCGGGTGAGTTAATAACATTGTCACCATGAGCGTGGAAATGGGGGTAGGTGGGTGATGGTTAGTGGGTTGGGGGATGGGAGTGTAGGTGGGTGGGTGGTGAAGTTAGTGGGCTGGGGAGAGTGGGAGTGTAGGTGGGTTGGTGATGGTTAGTGAGCGGGGAAGAGTGGGAGTGCAGGTGGATGAGTGATAGAGTTAGTGGGTTGGGAGTGCAGGTGGGTGTGAGGTAGATGGCTTGGGAGAGTGGGGATTGTAGGTAGGTGGGTGGTGAAGGTAGTGGGCCGGGGAGGGTGGGAGTGTAGGTAGGTGGGTGGTGGAGGTAGTGGGATCCAGAAGCTGATGTCCAGACCTTCACAGGCGGCGTTCGCCAGTCCCGGTTATCCAACCTTGACCACCTGTACGACCCTTGGGTACGATGGTCTGCCCTTTGACCCCGACCGGTCTTGCCGTCTCACTTCAGGGTCGTGCTTGTCGTGTTCAAGGGTCGTGTCGAAGAGGTCCTGAGGGTTCAGCAGTGATGTGCTACCATGGGTTGGCGTGCCAGCGTGGTTCATGGCTCTGCTACCCTGACTGTCGCAGACTTATTGGTCACGTTACTGAAAATGAACGATACAAGGTGTGTGTAATTGCCTGTTTGTACTGTAAGAGGAAAGGGGGGGATTGCACTCGTGTGTGTGTGTGTGTGTTTGTGTGTGTGTGAGGAGCATTTGGGTGGGGTGTTGTTTTGTCCTTGTGGTGCCTTCTGCATCTCCCTCCAGTTGCCTGACCCCCTCCCCCCCTTCTCTCTCTCTCTATCAGTCTATCTATATATCTATCTATCTATCTATCTATCTCGTACACATTTACATAGCCCCTCTATTCAACCGTCTCGTCTCCCCCGTCACAACCACCCCATCCCTCCCCTCAGCAGCTTCTCCCTCACCGACCATTTGCTCCATCATCGCCCTCCGCAGATGCTCCTTCCCTCTCCCTCACCTGTTCTCCCCTTCCCCCAGATGCTCCTCTCCTTCACTCTTCATCTCCCCAGCTGCGCCTCTCCCTCCCCGCACTCCTGTCCTCCCCAGCTGCTGTTGCTCCTCCCCACCTTCAGGTCTTTATCCCATCCCCAACTGCTTGTCAACCTCCCCAGTTCCTCCTGTCCCTTCCCAGCTGCGCCCTCCCCTTCCACATATGCCCCTTCCCCTCCCCTAGCTGCTCTTTCCCCTCACCTTTGCTCCCCTACCCCTGCATCTCCTCCCCCTCTCCAGCTGTTCTTACTTCCCTGCTACTCCTCCCCTCCTCAGCTGCTCCTCCCCTTTTCAGGTGTTTCTCTCTCTCTCTCCCCAGCTGCTCTCACCTCTCCCCGTCCCTTTTTGTGTGCGTAGGAGGGGAAAAAGATATTCTTGGAAAGGTGAAGGTACAGTCGAGAGACAGATGGTTACAGAGGGTCCAGCTGTATGGTGTGGTTTCTGCCGAGATGTGTGGAGGGGTTGCCGGAGACGTATTTGTGGTGCCTTTATTTATACACCTCTTGGCCGGCTAAGGGTGGGGGTGGACGTGTGGTGGTAGTGTTGGCTAGGTTAGGAAGGCAATTAGGTAAAACTTGTCCCATGCATATATCGATGGGTGACTGGAGCCTCTCTCTCTCTCTCAAGGCTCAGAGGCTCCATGGGAGCCAGATGTGGACCATATTGGCGCTGTTGTCCAGGTCTCGGGTATTTCTGAAGGCACACTGTGTCTCCGCGTCTTGGTTCCTCCATGTTCGTTGTGCTGCTTCCCTTAAACAGGTTCCAGTTATCTTGAGTGTCTGATGATGTACTTCGGTGGTTTCTGCGTAGGAATGATTTAAATCGTCTGTGAGGGATCGAAGAGATTTATTATTGTACCCTCTGTTGCTCCGGCCTGCCCCATTTAAAGACGAGGAGTGTGTGTGTGTGTGTGTTAGGAAGCAAGTCAAAAGGAGACTGAACCACGTGTATTTTTTTTCTCTCTCTCTCAATGGGAAATATCAACATCTGTACAGGGTCGCTCTACCCTACCTGGGGATATTACTCTGTGGTCCAGGATTTCTACAGCTCATCTGATGCGTTCTCCCGTGACCCCCCCCCCCTGTGACAACGTCGGTGGATTACATTTCTTCGTAGCGCCACAGTAGTGGATTTGTCCGTCTTCTCCAATCCTTTTGCGAATCTGTTGAGTCATGACGTCTCTGATTGTACTGAGTGGGTGTGTTCGGGGTGTTGTGTGGTTAATGTTTGCGTGGCGTCGTCTGCTTTGAAGAGATCTGTCTATACAAATGTTCCCGTGGGGGGGGGGGGAAGAGAGAGAGAGAGACATCTTTTGTCGAAGTTATGAACAGCGATGGTGACAGGACGCTGCTTTTTGGGAAAACCCTGCGTTGTGGAGATTTTTGGTAACGTTCCAGGAAGTGATTATAATTGCGGCTTTACCATGGCGGACGAAATTATGTTTTCTGACATGCCTAGCAGTAATGAGTTGCTGTGATATCTGGCACGCCTAACCGTAATAGGTTATCGTGGTTTCTGGCACGCCTAGCTGTAACAAGTTGTCATGATTCCGGGCACGCGTTGCTGCGGACCGACCGCTCCTCTAGACGTTGTGGAAGACTTCTTTGCACGTCTTTTCATGTGACTGTGCAGTTTATCCCCAGTGCTCCTCCCGTTAGAGTTGTTTGTTCTCTTATGCAGTGATCGCAAGTTGCAGGGTCGGTGCTAACTCCCCCATCGGACACCATAATGATTGAAGTTGTTTTGAGTCTCTCTCTCTCTCTCTCTCTCTCTCTCTCTCTAGATGATACGGCGCGTGCAGCCGAATGGCCTAATCAATACCATCTTATATCTATCAACGTTGAAAAGTGTTCATGATGAGCTATTCTTGTATGACAGTGTATGCATGATTTTATTACACTCATTTCGTATCGCTGAGGACACTCACTAATTGCATTCATTTATACACTTCCAAAGTATTTTTTGTTAAGACTTGGCGTATCGGCATTTTGTCAGTAAATACCGCAGACCTAGGGAAGTGCGTAAATCGAATGCAGTTAGCAAGTTGCCCTCAACCATACGGTATGAGTGTGATGAAACTCACATACGCCATCATGCATACGAGAATAGTTTACAACACACACACACACACACACACATATATGTATATAGCCTATGGTAAGCCAAGGAGGACTCCGTCCGTTATCCTACCTTGACGACTCTGCCTGCCTGGGCCTGGCAGCCTCCTACCCTGCCTTATATGCAGGCCACCATCCTTGCTTCCTTACCCACCTCATTGCTTTCTTCCTGTAACTGGTGTGCTTGCTGTCTTGCTTGGTGACGACTTGTGTGCCTGCTGCTTGCTTGCTGATTTCCTTGCTCGATAGCTGGCCAACGTATGTGCTTTTTAGTGTACCGAAGCGTCAGTTTTATAGTTTACCGACTTGTTTGCCGGTTTGTTGTTCTGCCTACGCACCTGTCTTCTTGTTTGCCGACTTTCTTGCTTCCATATAGTTATACCGACTTTCTTAGTTGGCTACGTGTTTGCTTTCCGAGACATTTTGATTACTTGCTTGTCAAATAGCTTTTTTAATGTGGTCAGGTTTGTTGCTTGCCTTTGAGTGAGCGGCTCTCGAGGAACCACAGTAATTGTGGTCAGGCTAATTATTGGTTGCGAAGGTTAATTGTGGGTTCGATTTCCCGTGTCAGTTGCCGTGGTTGGTTTGGGAATTACAGGCTGGGGAGTTTACCTGGGGAGAATTTCTAATTAAGGCTGGAAGCATATCCAAATGAGACTGAGCATTATGTTCATTTGAGGCTGGGAACATATTCATTTGAGGCTGGGGAATATATCCTTTTTGAAACTGGGGATCATATCTATTTAAAGGCTAAGGGGTATACCCGTTTGAAGCTTGTGAGTATATCCATAGGGTTGGCAGTCTTGGGGTGCTGAAGACCTACACGAGTGAGAGGTTACAGGTCATAAACTATGTTCCCTTCTTGCTTGCACGCGAAGAACGGTGTCCTATGCTTGCTTGGGGCCTCGGGGTTTGCGTTTACCCTCGGCGCCTTCAAGAACTAATGGTCGACTGAAAACTAAAAGCATATGTTGTGAAGCGTTAATTTTGCTGGACCCAATTGCTTTTTGGGAGAGAAGAGAATGGTGCGTAACCTGTTGGTAGCTGTTTGACTGACCATCTCAACCTAAGAGATCGCGTCATGACACCCATTGTTACACTTGACTCCCAGTTTGTTGTTACAAGACTACATAGGGAAGGGCAGGTAGGAGAAGACCTGGTGGTCTGTAACAAAGGTATCTGCTGGAGGATAGTGCATGGGAGGGACAGATAACTGAAGACCTGGTGGTCTGTGACGAGGTTTTCTGCTGGAGGACAGTACATGAGAAGCCAGATAACTGACCTCATGATCCGTGACGAGGTTATCTACTAAAAGATAGCACATGCGAGTACATAGGGAAGGCAGATTACTGAAGATCTGTGACGAGGTTATCTGATGTCGGCCATTGACAGTAACCTAAATTCCTTGTCTACTTAGGTGGAGAGAGGATAGCAGACCGACCACTCCCTGCGGCACATCAGCCAGCAGAGTAGTAACTATGAGGAAACGTCAGTTAGTATATAGAAAATACACTAATTAGGTAATTCAATTGGAAGGAAATGAGCCGCCTTATGTTGTTTGTTTGTAATGTAAACTGCGCCAGATTTTTTTTGTTAGATTTCATGGGATGTAATTTTTCAAGCAACTTTTTTTCTTTTTGTCGGGAATAAAAATTTTTGTGCTTATGGAGCTGCATATCGTTCGTTGATACGCTGAAGTTGGCGGAGATACAGTGGGTCCGTTGAGTCTCATTTCGTCATTGAAGATCACGGGTCGTTTTCGTCCTGCTCAAGGGTCGTTATCGTCGTGGTGAAGGGTTTGCAGTGCAGGGTCTTGCTCAAGGGATTAAATGCGGAGGATGATGTAATTTGGTGAGGTGAGGAGCGGGTCAGACGCTCCGACCCCAGGTGGCAAGGTGGCGTTACCTCACCCCTTGCTCACTCCCGACCCTCACCGCCCACCACAGCCATTATGGCCAGTGGTTGCCTCCCCTCAGGCCAGGTCCTTGCCATCGCTGGTAGTGGGTCTCTCTCTCAGGTTGGGTCCTTACCATCACTGGTTGTGGTTATCCATACAGGATGGACCTCCAACCCTCGCGGTGGTGGTGATGCCTGCCACCAGTCTTGTGTTCAGGTGCGGGGGAATAGAAGGTATACGGTCGGCCCGGAGGTTGGACTCGTTTCCCTAGGTTCAGTTCGAAGTCACTAATTTGGCTTAGACGCGTCAAAGTGACGACGCCTTCCGGTCACTTGGTGTGATGAATTGAGGTTTCTGGCCCGGGATACGTGGCTTGTATGTGAGGGTGACGTGTGTGGGCGTAATGGACCCTCCAAACCAAAGACAGTAATCACGTGTTCGATTTCACCAGACATTATGAGAGATGATATAGCGCCTCCTAATCTTAGAATCGGTAGAGATCCTGACGAATTGTTCATCCGCGACAGTACCCAGGTGTTCCTCACGTTCCTCTAATCGTACGTCACATGTCCCAGTTTTCCTTCTGTCCTGCTCTTGTGTCGTCTGTAACTCTTTTCTCCTCACCTCACGTCTCCCGTCACTGCTCCAGCCTGCCCCCGTCTCATATGTAGCGCGTTTTATCCTCGGGCCTCTTAAGCGCTGTTCTTGTCCTGTCTTGGTCTCGTATGTTGTGCGTCTCGTCTTACTTCACGCCTCCCAGCGCTGCTTCTCTTTCGTACGTAGTGCGTCGTGTCTTGCACCACAATTAACCGTATCTAATGTCTCCACATTGTTGGAGCGTGTGTGTGTGTGCGTGTGGTGTAAGAGTTTGCTTGCCTTGGCCAGAAGTCCATACAGGATGACGGTAGGAAGTCCGGGTTGCAGTACAGGGACTGTATGCGACACCCCTCAGCGCTCCGGGGTTCAGGCAGCTCCGACGTCTCGCGAACTGGGTCCGCCGGTTGGTGAAGAGTGCATGGCTGTGGAGGTGGTAGAGGGGTTGGTGGATAGTGGTAGAAGAAGGATGAGGGCGACTCGAACCAGTGCCTTTGTGATTTAAACGGTGAAGGAGGACAAGTTTTGGCACGCTAGTAACGCCTCTAAAGCTGCATTGGTAACATCAGTAACGGGCGTAGTGAAACACGTTTTCACGTTCAGGGTGTTTGTTTATGTGTGTGTGTTTGTTGTTGTGGGGGGGGGGGGAGGCTGTTGAGACCCTGGGAGAGAGGTTCTAGACCTTCATGGTCCAGTGGGAGGGATTATGGGTTACCGGGAGTGTTACCAGCCTCAGTCATGGTGGCTTGTAGTCTTGCCGTCAGCAACACCCGAGGGAGGGAGGGAGAGGAGGGCATGGCAGCAAGAGCAAGGGAGCGAGGGAGGGAGAGGAGGGCGTGGCAGCACGAGCAGGGGAGGGAGCGAGGGCGTGGTATCGGGGAGGAGGGCGTGGTAGCTGGAGCTGGGGAGGGAGGGCGGGTATGGCGTGGATGGTGACAGAGCGGGATCTAGGAAGCGTCTGGGCCGACTGGAGGCGCACCGCCTTGGGTGCAAGGGGGCTGTTGTGCTCGTGGCCGAAGGTGAGGCACCAGCTTGGTGCAGCTCAGGATTGCTGCTGTACTGCTGTGCTGATGAGGTAGCTCCCAAGATGCTGTGTGTGTGTGTGTGTGTGTGTGTGTGTGTGCGTGCTGCGGAAGACAGCCTTGGGGCCACTTGTCACCAGTGCCTGGAGGAGGGGGAGGCCCTTCAGCGTGGGGTGAGGGTGCCAGGCTGGCCCTCAAGGGCACCGGGTCTGTTGTTGTCACGCACTGGCGGTTTATATTTAGTACACCGCACTGGCTCTCTCTTGTCGCTTGTACATACATGACGTGGTCGGTCGTGCCTTTCTTTTGTTGAAGACGTGGCTGTCGTCCTGTACGTTTGTTGAAGACGTGGTTGGTCGTGTCTTTATATTGATGAAGACGTGGCCAGTCGTGCTTTTTGTGTGTTGAAGATGTGGTTGGTCGTGCTTTTTCTTTACTGAAGACGTGGTTGGGCGTGCCTTTTGTTTGTTAAAGACTTGGTCAGTCGTACCTTTTGTATGTTGAAGACGTGGTTGGTTGTGCCTTTTGTTAGTTGAAGACGTGGTTGGGCGTGCCTTTTGTTTGTTAAAGACTTGGTTGGGCGTGCCTTTTGTTTGTTAAAGACGTGGTCAGTCGTACCTCTTGTTTTTGGAAGACGTGGTTAGTCGTGGTTTTTGTTGAAGATGTGGTGGCTATGCCTTTCGTTTGTCAAGGACGTAAATTCTTGTGTTTGTCGTTTGTTGAAGACTCTGTTTTCGTGGCTGCCACATATAAGGTATCAGTGAGCTGTTGTGTGTGGTGGGTTCTGATGGTGGTGGTGGTGGATGGGTGGCTTAGGTTCATGATAATGTAGCCTCATGTATGTGGCCGACCTGCACGCCCACATGACCGGCTTGTCAACTCTTGCACATACATGTCTCTGGTCATGAACCCCTCACCCACCTCACCCCACTCCAGCAGTTCTTCTTTTCTTTTCTTTTTTTTTTTTTTTTTTTTTTTTTTTTTTTGA
>JAYMFT010390814.1:0-19708 GCA_038088735.1 Panulirus argus
CAGGGATAATATATATATATATATATATATATATATATATATATATATATATATATATATATATCCTTCCCTCCCTACCATCTAACATCCTTTCATTACCTTCAAACAAGGACATCGGAACTGTCCATCACCACCATCCCCGGGCGCGGGCGCGCCTTCCAAGAACGCCTTCGGGAAAATTACACGAGAACCATTCTCGACTCGCTATTAAAGCCGAAGAGGACATCCGCACCGGCACGATATTTAAGGGCCTGGATATTCGTATGCGCCTGCACGCCTCAGCCTTGTCCAACCTTACCCTGCAGACACGCACGCAGCGCACCAAAGACAGATGGCAGCCACCGTGCTTAACGAAACAACTTCTAAATCCCCTCACAGGATTACAGACACCACAGAAAATGCCTGGAAAATATTCATGGCAATTATAAAGAACATTCAGGCAAGACCCAGACTACTGTCTTCACTACGCTCACACCAAATGGAAAGCTTTTGAAAGTTAGAGAAGACTTTCTAGCAACAAAAATTTAGAATTAACAAATATATATTCGATTTTTTCCTATGGTCAATAAACCGGGGCACTTCTCAAATCCGATACATTAGGAGTAATCTCTGAGGCAAAGCAATATAAAACTGCCTGAATAAGTATATTAGGCTGTCTCCACAAAGGCAATTAACAGGAAAATGCCAGTTGGACTCGTGATGAGAAAATGAAGAGAGCGAGCAAGGCAGCTTACGACGGTGGAGGTAGAGACGAAGATGAGGGAACAACCATCCATCTGTGGCTGGTACGAAATCAAAAACATTTTTCGGGTCGGTCCAATGAAGCCGCCCCCAGGTGAACACGTTCACCCACCCACCTCTCCCCTCTCTCTCTCTCTCTCTCTCTCTTCCTTCAACCGACAAATCAATACAACAGCAGCAGGACACCCCCCTTCCCCCCCCCCAAGCTGCCTCTTCTTCGTAGTTCACATCCTTCGCTGTATCAAGCATGACGTATTCAACGGGCGCAGAGGGCTTCCCCATCCCCCCCCCCCACACTCCTGTGGGCGAGGGAAGCCCCTCCAGCGCCATCTGCCCCCGTCCACCAAGAAGTGGGGCGATGGGGCAACAGAGACAGGTATGACGCAAGTGATGCTGGGGCAGAAAAGGCGGTTGGAAATGCGGGCGCGTGATTGGCCAAGCTCTTATTACATCATCGCAGCGCCGCCATACGGGAGGAAGAGGAGGAGGAAGGGGAGAAGACACCTTCACCACCCCATCGCTCGTCTCACCTTCACTACGAGGTGTTCGGCGCGAATAAAATAACGCGATAATCAATAACAACAGCTAGACGCGTAAGATCTCCAATCTCACTTCGGCATCACAGGGAAATGGCCGTACTAAACGTACACAAGACACCTACACTATAGGGATGATTCGTGCAACAACACTTGCGTCGCCTGACAACGTTACCAAGAGTAAAATTAACCTCTGGGGAGAAATTCTGTCTGTAAAAAAACATATCGTCTCTCACGGAAAAGGAAAAAAAGTCTTCAAGTTATGAATCAAGTTAAATTCCTGCTTAATCTTATTTACAGAGGCCTGAGCTCATACATCTAAACTACAGTTACGGGTGATAGGTAAATCTCTTGAAAGGATGATGGAAGACCCATGTATATACAGTTTAATGCCCCTGACCCTATAAGCTTTAGAGATCAGGTCTTGTGCATCTACTGACGGAGGGACACAGAGCTTAGTACTCGCCACAAATCAATTCCTAACGCTGCCTCTCTCAAATTTTACTCATTCACCTACAAATTTACTTCCCAGGTACGTGTTTTACAGAGTAACATTTCTAACAATTATTCTCACATCAATATACATTTCTCTCGAGCTTCATCGAACACTTAGAATCCAAGTCTGTACAATCATCTGCACTACAAGTGACGTATGGGTTACCAGTCGCCAATATGAGCGTTGACACTTATCATCCCTACCCAAAGTCCACCCAAAATGACCGGTAAATGTTCTCTGTAAAGCCCATTTCGGCAGATAGGGTTAGGCTGCACTATTTCCAACACCACCACCATTACACACACAACTGCACTATTCCCAGCACCACAATTAGACCACAAGAATCTGTCGTTAGTTCCAAAAATACCAACGAAACCGATCGCCTGTCCTATCCATCCTCCCTCTGTCTTGACACCGATACGATTTTCCCCCGATGCAGCGCTCGATCGGCTCCCCGTATCTGCCTTTATCTCGGGGATTTTGGCGAATCTTCTGCCGTGGCCTACGACATCTCCAAAGGCTTTGACATGGCGTGGCACAGGCCTTTGACCCACAAGTTACCTCGCCTCTTTCTCTATGTTTTCCAGAGCTTTAGCTTCCTCGCCAGTCCGTCCATTGCAGCATTCGATGGAGCGACTCCTCTCTCTCTTCTCTCGTAGCCTCTCAAACATTAGCGTTAGCGTTCCTCTGAATTCTCTTCTATCATCTGTTCTCTCTTCTATCCATAAAGAAACTCCTTCCCTATACCTCAAACCCTATTCAATCCTATGCTGCTGATTCCACTTCTCCTCCTCGTGCAATGAACATAACATTTCATCTCTGTACAGCAATGCTGAGCGTTTATCTTAAAACATTCAATTTCTCCCGACATCTTTCAGCTAAAATCTCGCTCAATTCTCAGTTCCAAACACTCCAGTCCAACCCTGCAATACCACATACACTGAGAACCCCCTTATCCTCTTTTCTATACCTAAACCCCTGAAAAATGGGCATTACGAAATACACTTCTCTTCAGAGCTGGTTGTGTTGTATAGGTGCTGTAATCACCCCTTTTGTGAGGTGCTATTGTGAGAGTTTTATTTGCTCCCCAGTAAGGAGCACTGCTCGAATATCCAGGGGTGTCCCTTCTACTTTACCTCCCCTCTAAGGCATAGGAGCATAAAAAGCTTCAGTATATCTCTAGCTACCATATCTTTATTCCCAATTATCCCACTGCTGTAAACATTTCACCTTCACGCAAACAGTATAGACTCAAGTTCTTCCATAGTGGGCGGGGCACACCCTTGCCCGATACGAGCAAGGTCGAATCATTTGCATAAAGCAACAACCTAAACCCCGACAGCTTACTGACATACTACCAGCCACCAGAACCAGGAGGTAGCCTAGTGCGAACCTCGTACGGACGCCAATGGTCTGTTGCCGTTTGAATTCACTAGGGTTCGGTTGTAAGACACGAACCAATCGACTGATTCGTGAATCATTGCATGGGATGGGGTAAGGGTTTGAATTTCTGCGATTATCATCTGTGTCGAACGCTTCATGCAAATGAAACATGAACGTGCACATGTACTCTCCACCGTGGCATAGCAGCCCGACCGAATCGATGAGACGTGTGTCAAGTCGGGGACTCGAACCCCTGACTGGGACTCAAGCACGACTGTGTTGTCCATAACCACCAGGTCATTCACCCACACCAGAAACTACACTCTCAAAAACCACTGGCATACTTCGATGCGTTGGGGTGTACTTTAACCTCACTCACTGGAGTCCGATTTAAGACAAAGTCGCTGTGTTCAATGGACGTACTGTCGTGTTCAATGGTCGTACCATCGTGTTCAATGGTTGCACCGTTGTGCACAGGTCGTCAATTTACCAGCAATGCTAAAGGGTAAGCAGTCACAAGCACCTTAGCCACCACATAGCATAGAGCGTCAAAACAATGGGTTGAAACACATGCAATGCACTGCATACAAATCCAACCCCAAGAGATACCAAAGATGAGAAGGCTATGCTACCACAAGGAATGCCAAAGTCTCTCATCTGGGACTTGAAATCTTCCGAAATGTACATGAAGAGTAATTGACATTTTGCTGAGGAAAGTAAATGCATAGACTAGTTAAAATAACACTATCTAAATGAAAGAGAGCACCACTAAAAACAGGGTATCTTTGGCTAAGATACAAAGGAAAGACTGAATGATATACAGATAAAAGATAATGAGTACCCAGATGGGTATATACAGTATATATACATATACAATGGATGCAGGAGAACTGGATACACTCAGTCTGAATCAATCCCCAGTCGGTATGCTCAATATAAATTGGAATGAAAACAAACAAGACTATCTGTTGTAGTAACAATGATTCACAGGAAGGGGATGTGGATATGTTCAATTTATATGTATGCTGTGATTTATATATGTATGCTGTAAGAGACGAAAAAATAAATAAATAAATCAGTACTTAATGGATGCTACAAAAGAGCTGTGAAAGCAGATATATGCAATCCAAAGTAACACAAATCAGACAACACATCAATAGCAACATACCTGGAACTTCTTCAGAAAAGATGTCAACATGAAAATTAGAAAATACACTCATAACTTGAAGGTATTACTGTTAAGTCTAAATTCTAGTTGTATGGGAAATTTAAACGCATTATGACAGCTGAACACAGAAACTTATCTATTCCCGAAATATCTGTAATATTACTGTCGTGCAGAGCATGATGATTGAAAACTTAGAAGTTCCAATCTTACAGCACAAGTGAGTGCATAAGTAATCAGAAAGTTACACAGAAAGGCAAAGTGGAAAGCCACAAACAGACATATAGGCAATGGTATTGTCAGACATAAATCAATGTATTCAATAGTTGGTGGATTAGCAGTTAGTGGTAAAGAAATGGAATTCAAGGGGCATTATGAGAAAATGCACCTAATGTTCATGAAGATGCAGAAACCATGCTAATCAAAGAGGTAAGTTCTCACCTGTTCTGCCCAGAGGGATACATAATTGCAAGGAAGGAAAGAGAAGGCAAAGTAGACAAGGATCAGCCCTGATAGCCTGAAGCTTCGAGAAACAGTGAAAGATGGCCCATTCAGACACTACATAACTGGAAGAGTAAAAGTAATGAAGGACAGCAAAGTGATATTACTTTAAAATTCTCCAAAGATCTGCAACAAACTGGAACAAATGTACAACGATAACAATGAAGGAACAACCAGGATGGTACATGAAGCAGTGACACACAATTCTTAGAGATGGTAAAGTACTGATAATGGGAGATTTCAATTATAAACAGATTGGGGAAAATTTTGAGTCATAGAAACACTTTTTTGTGTGTAGACAGGAAAATTTCCTAAGCCAACATGTCAGGAAACTCACTCAGATGAGAGGAATGATACACCATCATTGCTACATCTTATCTTCACAAATACTAACACAGATATTGAGAGCATTATATTAGATACCCAAGCTGGAAGAAATGATCATGTATTGCTAATTTTGAATATGTAGTAAAAGAGGACATTAAAATAGCAGAGGCGAGACAAGACATAAAGAGATATAATCATGGAAAGTCATAAACCTCAATAATTTCTGTTATAAAGTTGGTTGGGAAATTGAGTTCAGTAGCCAAGAATGAGGTCTTTGTGGTGAGAGGTTCTGTGAGTTATACTTAAGTAGAGGCATGGGCACCTCAAATCCAAAAATACAGAGGGAATAGTAAAAAAGAGAAAGGGATGGTTTAATAAAAGATGTCATTAAAGCAAAGAAGCTTTGAGATGTGCAGTGGTAAAGTTACAGATGGCACTCCATCCAGCCAGCATTTGCAAGGTGTATGAGAGCACAGAATGAGAAAGGTGGAACACAGAAACTTTGAAAAGAATATTGTGGACAAGGCAAGTGAAAATCCCAGACTTTTCCATAATTTTGCCAAAAGTCAGTTGTTAGCCAAAGAGCATCTAAGGGATTCAGTGGGGAAAATTGTACTGGATGATGCAAGGATATGTGAGGAACTGAACAAGTTTAAAAGTGTTTTCACAGTGGAAGACACTATTGCCTCAAAACCAATGAGGTGGAAAGAAGTTTTGAAAATCGTCTACGTATCTACAAGTGATATTAACAGAATACTAAAAGGACCTGACCCCTACAAAGCACATGGTCCTGATGAAAGTTTACAAGCTAAGTATGTGTGCTGATATGCAAGATAAACCACTTGAATTAGTATTCAAGCTGCCCCTGGTGACAAGCAAAGTGCCAGGGTATTAGTAAAGGGCAAACATCAAACCTATATATGGAAAGAGACCAGGAGGTGGCATTGAATTTTCAGATCAGTCTTACTTACTAGTAGGGTGTGCAAGATTCTGGTGAAGATAATTAGAAAGCAAGTGGATGATGTTCTTTATAAGACAATCTTCCTTAATGAAGGACAGCTTGGTTGTAGGGAAAAGAGGTCACGTGTAACAAACCCCTTAAAGTTCTATGTGAGAATGAGCAAGGTCCTGCACAAAAGGGAAGGGTGGATAGACTGTCTGAACCCAGACTCCTAGAAAGCATCTGACACAGTACCACATGGGAGGATGATTAAAGAAGCTGGATCACCAGAAAGAAATAAGGGCAAACTTCTACAATGGGTAGATGATTAACTCAGTAGGAGGGAACAAATGACACATGTTAAAGGAGCCTTTTCTCAATGGGTTGAAGTTATCAGTGGAGAGCCATATGGTTCAATTTTGGATGCATTATTCTTCTTGAATTATGTTAATGACTTGCTTGAGGGTACAGAATCCTAAGTGAATATATTTACAGATGTTGCGAAGGTCATGGGGGAAATGAAAAGTGAGGATTATATTAGCTTACAAGTGAGCCTTAACAGACTTCACAAGTTGGTCTGAAACAGTGCTGATGAAATTCAACCCAAACAAATGTAAAGTAATAAGGCTGGGATAAAGTAAAAGATGCCTCAATATGATTAATCATCCAGTAGGATATAAGCTTCAGGATTCTGCACATGAGAAAGGTTGGGAGTCAACAACATCCCTTACATGTCGCCAGAGTTCCATACTATGAGAATAGTTAAGTAGACAAACTGTCTGCAAGTAAATATCAGAAAATCTTTTAAGTTCATGAATAAAAAATATTTAGCTAGTTATTCGTATCCTGCACAAGGCCAAAACTAGATTAAGGTTCTCAGGCATGGTAATTTTACCTAAAGAAGGATAAAGAGCTCAAAGAGATGGTGCAGAGAAGGAGACAAACTGTGTGATAGTAAATATCTGAAAAGCATTTAAGTACATGGATGAAAAAATATCTAGCAAGCTATTTATACCCTACAAAGGATAAAACAAGATTACGTTTCTTGGGTTTGGTCACCACACCTAGAGAAACAAAGAACTCGGAGAGAAGGTCCAGAGGAGGACAACAAAAATATATTAAGAGAGCGAAGTTACAGGAAAAGGCTGGAAGCTTTAAATTTACCCACCTTGGAATAGGGAAGAGTGATGTAATCACAACCTTTAAGTTTTTAAGAGATTAACAACGTTGACAGTGAACAGTTCTTTGAGAGATGTAGGGATAGAGCAACCTGAGGGCATAACATGAAATTAAGTAAGAAACACTTTTATAGTGTAATAGTTGTCGATGAAAGGAACAGAATGACTGAGGACAAGGTTAATGCAAACAGCACACATAAATCTAAGAGGCATCTCAGTAATGTCTTTATATAAGAATATGCAATGTTCATGTGTAAATCAATCCAAGGGGATATTACCACTGCCCAAGAGTTGAACCTGGGCTACTGAGAACAATAGGAGAACAGCATACCTCACTGAGAACAATAGGAGAATGGCATACCTCTGGACAACTGATGGGACAAAATGTATCTTACCAGAGCTGCTACACTACAGCTATATGATTTTTGCCTGCACATTATGGGCCTGTAAGGTGAGAAAGGCTACCCACATTCTTATCCTGAAAACAAAACAATTTGACTCATGAGCATCTCAATGTCTGTAGATCAGAACAAGTAATGTTCACATGTAGGTCAGCATAAACAGTAGGTGATAGTCCACTGGTATATTGTCCACCTACAGAAATAATCTGGGAATCTCTGGCTGGCTAAAAAGTGGACCCAAAATAAGCAAGCAGCTGCTACCAAGATTAAGCGGACAGCAAAGGTTGAGGGTTGAAAGATCCTGACCTTGGTTTTCCTGATATTTACTCAAGAAAGCCTCCCATTTTTGTAAAATGGGACCATATAAAAGAGAAAGGTTCCATAACAAGGTCAAAAAACAAAATAGCAAGGGATGTACTTTAGCGGAGATCTAGGAGATACTTAAGCAAACAAGCTGTTGAAAGGTATTTGAGAGCACTGCAGGATAAGGAAGGAGCAATGAAGAAACTTTAAAAGGAATATTGTAGACAGGGCAAAAGAATATCTAAAACTTATTTCCAAAAATTTTCAGTTAAAGAACAGCAAATATAAATGAAAAATTCAAAGGAAGGTGTTGTGAAGGGCAATGGAAAGACATGTATGTAACTAATTGACAAGTTCAAAAACATATTCGCATTGTTGGACACAACAGCTCCATCAATAAGATAAGGCTGTTGCATCTTCCAGTGTGAATACATTTTTGAACTTGTCGTCATTTAGTTCCATACATTTCTTTCAACCTTCCTCTACAACTCCTCCCTTTAAAATTCTTATCCATATTTGTGGTTCTTTAACAGAATAATTTATGGAAAAAAGTTTTAGACATTCTTTTGTCTTAACCACAATGTTCCTTTCAAAGTTTCTTTGGTACTCCTTCCTTATCCTTTCTGTGCTCTCTAAGACATTTCTATTGCTTGTTGGCTTGTGTCTTCTAAATCTCCACCTAAGTACATCCTTTGCTCTTCTGCTATCTCTCTTTTTCTCTTTTCTCTAGTCTTACAAATATGAGAGACTTTCTAAGGTACTTAGGAGGAAAATCACAATTAGGATCTTTCAACCCTCAACCTTTGCCGTCCATTCAATCTCAGTAGTGGCAGCTCACTCACTGCAGGTCCACCTTTCAGTCAGCCAGAGATTGCCACAGAGATGACATCAGTAGGTGGACAGCATACCACTGGACCAACACCTACTGTTTTGACTGACTTGCACATGAACATTACACATTCTGATATACAAATATTACCGAGATGTCTATGAATTAATGTGTAGCATTCTCAGGAGCAGAGTGTGGGCATTAGGGTGGGATGCTGGAGCGTACTTGGCAAGAACTGAAACCGACAGAAATTCATTAAGAAGACTATTAAAGGGTCTCAACCCTTGTAAGGCACATGGTTCTGATGAAGTCTTTCTATACTGCATACACTAAACAAGTGTGCTGGAGCGTGTGACAAGCCGCTTGTGATACAGTTCAGAAAATCACAGGGAAAGGATGTAGCGTAAAGATCGTGTAAGAGGGCAAATGTTAAGGTTATCTTTAACCCTCTAACTGTTTCTCCCATATACATGCAACCAGTGTAGCCAAACTCTGCCTGCAAGTGGTTACACTGGAAGCGAGAAGCCATCGTCAGCAAGGATGTGCCACTGTCAACAGACAAAAAGGAAAATTGGGAATATTCTCCCTACACAGGTGTCCATCACTTTTCTGCTCCTGCATGGAGTACAGCCTCAAAGGTACAGGAGTACCCCATTCAAAATGAGTCTCAGCCCTTTGACTGCACCAGTGATTATGAGACTATTTCCTGTGTGAAAAAAAATCCTCATTGAACATATGTATTATCCACAAGAAAAACTCTAAAATAATATAGCAGTATTCTTTCCTCTATAAAGGTTTAGTTTGGTCTTGCACTCCTTTGAATTTCCAGCTAAAGTTTGGTTCCACCGTTCCACTGTTTATCCACTCATATCTCTTGTAGTCTCTAGCTGTAGGTGGAGAATTAGTTATGTTACCAAAAAAGTTGCATATTTCATGTACATCAGCTAGTGAAGATTGTATTAGTTTTGGAATACAGAAAAAATTGTTTTGGTGAAAAGAAATGTACTATTATTTTTGAGTGCAGGTATTGAAAAGATATGTTGATTTTTTTATGTAAAACAAAGCTTTGTGTTAAAAGATATGGGTAAACTTACATAGATGATTCATATGTTTGTAACATTAGTTTATATAATACAGAAATATGCCTGAAAGTACTACAAAGTATGCATTGTGCTTAGGCGTGCAGTTACATGTATATACAAATATTAACGCTACCTAGCTAACGCGGGAAACAGCGAATATGTATAAAAAAAAAAAAATATATATATATATATATATATATATATATATATATAAGACCAAACCAAACCTTTATAGAGGAAAGAATACTGCTATATTATTTTAGAGATTTTCTTGTGGATAATACATATGTGCAATATCAATTGACAATCATAGTACTTTAAAGTTAATTATCAAAATTTAAGATCAAAATGCACCAGGCATAAAAACAATGAGTAATAACTGGAAACATAAGGCATTTCCACTGAACAAATAATATCTACAAAGTGTACCTCATCAGTGCGAATAAAACTCTACTCATTTTGTAGTTCTCTTTCATAAGATTAAGTTTCTAAAGCATCACTGAACAGGCAGAGGTTATTACTTTAAATGAAGACTATTGGCTTCCTTTCATAAGGTAAAAGGATGCAGGATAAGAATCCACAACAACCATTTTCCATGTAATGTTGGGTTAAATCACTGATTAACAGGTCATTCTTTCCCCATAAGTTAAGTTTTAAATGTTATGGTAGGGGGCAAACTCTAATCATGAGAAAAAACGCAGCAATAACGGTTCCTATGTTATGGAATAATCACTACACTCTAATGTCTAAAATTCTGCAACTTTAGGACGAAAAACTTGCTAAATTACTGAATTTACCTGATTATCAGTATTATTAAAGGGGACTACTTATGGTTGAACAAATTATAACAACGTTTGGAGTCTTATCTTTCCAATATACAAATTTATGAAAGTTTTACAAACAAAACAACTGTAGTTACTTATTGTACTTACCAAAATTCCTCCAATCACAAACTGTACAATGTAGACTAAGGTAGGGATGGGTAATAACGTTAATGCTGAAGAGCTACGGTTCACATCTGGCCCAGTCAAGATTGAGGGTATGGGAATAAAGGTGTCATCTTCCTCCAATGAGGCTGATGCCTACGGAAAAGCAAGAGTCTTGAATTTCATCCATTTTGTGAGTTGGTGTGGATGTGCTTGGGGATCAACAAAAGTCAGCTCAGACAAAGAAGCATCAAGGAGGCTCGGTGAAGAGGTTGGAGTTGCTAGACCTGGGTATTCAGAATGATGTCCTTTTTACAAAGTTCTTGCAGTGCTACATGTTTTATGAAATTAGCTACACTTAGTAATTCCAAACAGAGCAAGCAATGAACTGTGGTGACATGAAGGTATTTGGGCAGAGCCCAGACAGTAAAGGGTAATTCACAAAAAAGAGTACCATTTCCCTGACCACTTGTACTCTCCACTGGAGATGCTACGGGGTAGTTGCACGATCAATGCTATCTCTAACAGTTACTCTGTTAAATTCATGAATGTGACGTAAGTGGACAATACTTCAAAGTATCAAGATTTTGGCTTACTGAGTGAAGATGAAGAAAACAGAACAACCTATTTAAAAAAAATTACATCCTAATTTCCTCATCTAAATACACCACAACATAACTAAGAGATGGATGAAAACTGAAAAAAAATATTGAACGAGCTGCTCTAACACTAGCTAATTATCTTCCCACAAATAATTTACAATCCTGAAAAATGCCTGATATCATTTTGAAACTGTGTATGTGAGAAAGGTGACTTCTCTAGGATACCTTCTTACAAAATTATGAGAATCCTCTTTTCACATATGAGATCAGAAGTGCTACTAATTTCCACCTGCAAGTGATCACGCCACAAGAGAAAGGTTAACTTCAGAGAGGCTGTATTATCATCAATGGTGAAAATGCATACTGGTCAAGGTTCTTCAAACTCCAAAGGAGTCAATCACTTCTTGCTCCTGCTTGACGTGTAGTCTTGACGATACAGGAACTCCATAAAAGACATCCTGGTCTAATATAATAAATATAATCATCATATTAGATATCTGTAGATATCTCTAAAGGAAGAGTTAATCTATTCAATAATAATGTGGCATAAAGAAAATCAAAACTTACAAAATACGTCCATTCAATCAACCTCAACTTTTATCACGAAAGAAGATATTAAACAAGTATAACTATAAAGCTACATAGTAGTACCTCATTTTCATTTGATACAAAGCCCATCAATTTTCTACATTAATAAACTTACATCTTCATGTCGAAAACAGATGGTTAAAACTTTTCAAGTGAATGAATAAGAAAGACAACGCTGTACACACCATACGAATGAATTTTTAAATGAAAACACTGAAGATATTGAAATCTTTTAATTGCTATGTCTTCCCTATACACTCATTTGTCACCTTGCAATTTTCCTCCCCCTTCAACTCCTGCCACCTCTGCTGAGTTATTAATTCTGAGAGAGAACATCTTTCAACCATAATAGTGATTAAACAAATGATAACAGTTCCTCTACAGAACAAACAAAGGCCATTGCAAATTACAAACAGCGAGACCACATTCCTGTCTCCAGCCTTCATCAGTGACGTAATGAATGGAAAAGTGAAGAAAATATTTACACAAAACAAGAGTGGTCATAATAGGATGCATCTGCTTTAGAAATGTGCGATATACATTCGTATTTTCATAAATTGCTGACCAAATTTCTGCGTGTCCACGCGCGAGTCTGGTCACCAAGGCGAGACGTAGCTACAACTAAGATATCAAACCCTACATTTATTTTAGTCCTAGCCAGACTATAATGTACTTAAACATTCTCGCCGTGTCTG
Organism: Panulirus argus; assembly: GCA_038088735.1. Classification (NCBI taxonomy): domain Eukaryota; kingdom Metazoa; phylum Arthropoda; class Malacostraca; order Decapoda; family Palinuridae; genus Panulirus; species Panulirus argus. Next base: position 12,694 of record JAYMFT010390814.1, read on the forward strand.
AATGACACATAACACCCTGTTTAGCACGAGAGATACGCACTACCAACACGCAAAATACTATCAAACAAAGACTATGAATAAGCGCTTTTGTCCCACAGGCCCATTCCAATGCAGGAACTCGTGTCCTGCGAACATCACTGGGTAATTAAATCCCACCCCCACTTCGAACACTTACATCTGCGGGAAGCGACGGTGTCAGACGCCTCCTGCTCCCTCCTCCGCTGCAGAGGAGCCCCAGGAACGAGGGGGGGCGGCGCGGCGAAGAAAAAATTAAAGAAGTTCGAGGTACCGTATGCGAGCGGCGGCCTGACACGCCCAGCCTCTCTGGTCCCGCCGCGGGTCGATCGCTCAGCTGACGTCTGTTTACATCTGCGCCAGCGGTTGGACACACACTTCAAAATCCTCAAAGAAAGAAAAAAGAAAAATAAATCCTCCAATGATCCCATCAGTCTATGCGAATCCACACACCCTTCCTTTATTAGCACACTGATATATTCGTCTGTGCTACTGACAATCGAGCCAAGGTCTCCCCTTTTGGCAGCGCTTCAGTGTACTTGCAAAATCATCTGCGGGTTGTGCCATAACTGGGCGGTACAAACATTCGTAATTAATTCTGTAATTCGATTACAGAGTGAAAAAAATTATTTTAACTTCGTTATAGGACTGAGTTAGGTTTAAATGGAAGTGAATAAATGCTTACAAAGCACCCTTGTCGACAGATATTTAAAAGCTGAATCTTGAGGGGTTGCGCCTTAGTGTCACCCTCGAGCGCGGTGCCGCTCGCCTCATGCTTGTCTACCGTTTCCCGCGTTAGCGTGGTAGCGCCAAGAACCAATGAAGCCAGGTCGCATTTGCTTACGCCCATTCTCTAGTTGTCATGTGCACCGAAACCACAGCTCCCTATCCACATTTAAGCCCCACAGACCTTTCCATGGTTTACCCCGGAAGGGGTAGTGGTGATGACGACCGTAATTTGTTTATTAAGAACAAGATTGCGCAATTTGTTTAAATTCATGCAATCGGATCCACAGCTTTGGCCTCCCTCAATCCCTCTCTGATCAGTAAGTTACTGATGGCCAGGCGGGAACCGTTGAGACTAAGGAAAATGGCAAATGGTAAAATCGACGAATCAGCATCAATGACCTCATGCAAGGTAGTTATCTCCTCTCCTGACGTCATGGATGTGGCGGAGGAGGACATCATAACGAAATCATCAAAAGAAGATGTCATAGGTGCCCGATTCGTCTCCATATTTGTCAATAGCGAGCGACGAGCGACGCAGAAACCCCTTTGATAAATCTAACTTTTTGTGAATCAAAATGGCCTGAAACTATTGCTGTAGGATATATGAGATGTCAGGTTAGACCCTATACATACCAAACCCCTTGAGATGTTTCAAGTGTCAGTAATATGGTCACCCCGGGAAATCTTGTTCTCTGCCAGAATGGCAGTTGTGCATTAACTGTAAGGGCAACCACCCAAGCTCGGACTAGGAGTGTCCCCAGTTCAAGTTCGAGAAGGAAGTCTGTTCAGTCAAGGAACTGAATGCCATCTCACATGGTGAAGCCTTGAAGAGGGTTAAGGAGTCTCATTTAAGACTCCAAAGCCCAGTGAATCCTACGCTTCAGCAGTGAGGTGCAAGCCTGTCATGCTACAAATGCCACCCAGACTGTGAGATCCGTCCAAACATGACCCACAAATCCTGATGTCTCTATTCCAAGACCTGCACAACCAGAAAACCATGCAAAAGAATCTTACTCCAAGGCCATATCCTCTACACAACCCAAAAAAGTGAGAGAGGACAGGATTAATTTAACAAAATTTGATGAAGAAACCACGTCGCATGTCATTCAGTGGAACTGTAGAGGTCTTAGGAATAAGCAAACACAACTACAACTGTTGCATGCATTGTATAGTCTTTCCATTATTTGTTTACAAGAGACCAATCTAAACAACACAGTCGAAGACTGTGCAGTTCTAGATAGCTATCACTCATATAGAAGAGATGAAGATCGCGGGGTAGCCATTTATGTACACCAAAGCTTACCCCACACAGGAGTGAATTTAAATTCTACTCTAGAAGCCTTCACATGTAGAGTAACATTTAATAACATGTACCTGGCCATTTGTCCAGTATAATGTCCCGGTTCCAAAGCACTGGATGATGATGAGCACTTCCCAAACTGTCTTTCTTAAACATGCGACATGTTAAACCAGTCTCCATCCAAATTTGATTTTAAGAAAGCATATTGGGTGTCATTTTGCGAGGCAAGCTGGCAATGACATTAATACAAATGTCAAAAATATAGCCATTACAATCCTCAGGGATGCTGAGGCCTCTATCCCTAAGGTCTCTACAATTTCCACAAAGCATGGAGTTCCTTGGTGGACACCAGATTACCCAGATGCACTGCGTGAGTGCAATAGGAGAAAAAGGATTTTCGACAAAGAACCTTCAGGTAACAACTTCATAGCATGCAAACTAGCAAGAGCTCAAGCAATAAGAACAATTAGACATGCAAAAAGAGACTCCTGGCATGGCTATGTTTCAACCAACAAACACCCATAACTCAGGTCTGGTCCACAATGAGTAAAACCAAGAGAAAATACAAAACATCAATCCCTCCACAACTAAATCTTCAAAACCAGATAATTACAACCCGTTTGACACAGCCAAACTCCTTCAGCAGGAGCTTTTCTCAAACGAGCAGTTCAGCCAATTACGACCAGCATTTTTTTTACGCTACAGACGCCAGGCCGAGCTGACACAGACTGACTTTGCCACAGAAGAAAATCACCACCATTACAACAAAATATTCACTATGAAACAAGTTCTTGCTCTGAAATCCTGTAAGGGAACCAGCCCAGGACCCAGCGGGATAACCTATGAGATGAATCAGCCTCATAGTCAGGCTAACCTGACTAAGCTGTGAGCATTGTACAATGAGATTTGGATGTCTTGAATGTTTCCAAACTCATGGCCCTTTACGCATGTCATCCCAATCCCAAAAGGTTCTGGACGCCTTACAAATGTCGATTCGTTTGGACCTATTGCACTGATGAGCTGCATTTGTAAGGTCATGGAGAGAATGATGAATAAAAAGCTTTTCTTTTCTGTAGAGTCAAGAAACTTATCAAATGGTCAACAGTGTGCTTTCCGTACCAACAGAAGCACAATGGATCATTGAATAAATTTAGAACATAGTATTTTAGATTCTTTCACAGGAAAATATTATTTGATTGGATGTTTTTTAGATTTGGAAAAAGCCTACAACATGACATGGCGAAATGGAATCTTAAGCAAACTTTATGCCATTGGTTTGAGAGGTTATTGACCCATTTTTATCATTATTTTTTAAAAGAAAGAACATTTGCTGTCAAGATTACAGCACTTAAAATCATCTCGGACATATGTGCCTAAGAGAATGGGGTTCTGCAAGGCACTGTTCTGAGCCCAACACTATTTAATATCATGATCAATGATTTCTGACTCCAGCTTCCATCTCTCGAAGCCTTAAATACTCACTTTATGCTGACGATTGTGCAACATGGCACTCTTCCTGTAATACACAATTTTCAGCTGAACTGGTTCAAGCCAAGCTTGAGACCGTTCATCATTGGGCACTAAAGTGGGAGTTTTAAGTTTTCAGCAACAGAAAGCATCACGGTTGTGTTTACCCATAAAAATAATATCCAGAATGCAGTTAAAATTGAATGACAACCCGATTCCCTTTCGACATGAGGTTAAATTCTTAGGTTTGAACTTTGATCAAAGATTAAGTTGGAAATGTCACACTGAATATTTAATAGCAAAGTGTAATAAAAGGCTAAATATTCTCAAATATCTTTTGGGTTCCTCTTGGGGAGCCGACAGAAGATCTTTAGTAATGGTTTATATGTCCCTAACTAGATCTAAGTTAGACTATGGCTCCCAGGTGTATGCTTTGGCAAGCAATTGTACTCTGAGGAGTTTGGATGTTATGCAGAACAAATGTTTGCAAATGTGCCCTGGAGCCCTGACATGTACTAGAGTTACATGGTTGGAAGTTGAAGCAAATGTACATCTCCTCCCTGGATGTGTTGAGAGAGTTTAGCTATGAATTGTGGCATTCTGAAGGCCAGGAAGAACCACTCTTCTGCCTGTCGCATCATTCAACAATTTATCAACAGAGGTGTCAAGACCCTGGCCCTCAGAATACACTTCCTCAGCAAGAACTCTGGTTCAAAGTGCAAGAAGTGGACACACTGCTCAAGAACGTCCTGGAGATTGAGGTATACCAGCGCTTTCGAAATATCATAACAGAGCATCTGTCTCATGTCCACTTCTACATTGATGGCTCCAAGACGGGAGAAAGTGTGTGGTCTGTTGAATGTTCCCTCAGGTACTGTCTACCAAAACCACTGCAAGATTTACGGCAATGAAAAGGGAGACATGTTGGCTAAATCGGCCTCAGAACTCGGGAAGGTCATCTCGATCCCCCCGGAAGCTGGGGTCCTGCCTTTCCTTGGGTAGGAAATCCACATATCATCTGTGGCAGAGTCAGTAGACCAGCCTGACCATCGAAAATAAGATCAAACAAGAGATAGCAGACTGGCTAACTTCCTACAGACAAAACAGAAGAGAGGAAGTCGTGCTGGCCCAGAAGAGTCTAAACTGTACCTATGCTACCCACCTGCAACCCATATAGAAAAAATGTTTCCTCTCAGATGCACCACATGCAAAGCACATTATCATTTACTGCAAAAAATACATGGAACGAAGGAAAATACTAAAAGAATATTTCCATCAAAATGAAATAAATCTTGACTTGTCAAGCACTCTTACAATGAGCGGGATGGCTATTTCACTAGGGCTAGAGCTGTTGTGGTGTAGGGCTGATGGATCATCGATATGTTCCATCCATCCTATGTGCATGTGATAGTGAAGGTCTATCTCTCATCTTCACTATCACCTTCCCAGTTCCTTATTGCCACTGCAACAGTGGATGCTGTCCCAAATGGGTAGTGTTTAGCTGCCATATTGGTGCAATATCCAGAAACATCTCTCTCTCTCTTCCCATAGCATTTGCATTATCAAGAATAGGGATGTAAAACCCAACAACCAACCAACCAACTAGGCAGGCTTAGTTGACTAGGTCAGGCGCCCCCGTATGGACGGGGACTTTACGCTTTTGCTAAAATCTTCTCACTGCTTCTAGCAGCTTTCCTTCCACACCATATATTCTTAAGACCTTCCACAAGGCATCTCCATCAACCCTATCATAAGCTTTCTCCAGATGAATGAATATCACATACAAATCCTTCTCGCCCTCTATTTTTCAAGCACATTACTTACAGCAAACACCTGATCCACACATCCTCTACCACTTCTAAAATCACACTGCTCCTCCCCAATCTGATGCTCTGTACATGCTTTCACCCTCTCAATCAATACCCTCCCATACAATTTTCCAGGAATACTCAACGAACTTATACCTTCACCTTTGTACAATGGCACTATACATGCATTCCGCCAATCCTCGGGCACCATGCCATGACCCATACAATATGCTGAAAATCCTAACTAACCAAATCGACAATAGTCATTTCCCTTTGTGTAAGAAAGTGAGCCTCACATGGTTGTTAGCACAAATTAAAGCATTTTATAAGAAGTGGGTGATTACTATTATCATTATACAAGTCTTGAACCCCTTTCAAAAAGAAGTCTTGAGGCTGTACCACCAGGAACCCCCATTCATGGCAATCCTGCAGCTTCAAGGGTATGTTATGTTATTCTCAAGAGCAAGAATAGGATGAACTCCTTTCAAGTGAAAAGTTCTCTAATGACATTGTACTCTCTTTCATTAACTGTAGATAATCTCAAGTAAGCATACTGTCACACCTGGAAGCAAGTCAACTGAGGAAGAGGAGAGTGTGTTTTGGGAGGAGCTGAGTGAGTGTATCGTCAGTTCTGATGTGCGAGATTAGTAGTAGGGTATTTGAATGCAAGACTGTGTGATGTGGCAGCTGAGGGTACAACTTGGGGTCATGAGATACCCTGGGTGAACAAAAATGATGAACAGCTTGTAGAGTTGTGCACTGAAAAAGGACTGGTGATTACAAATACTTGGTTTAAAGAAAAGGGACATTCACAAGCGTACATGGGTGAGTTGGGTTAATGGTGACCAGGTTTTATTGGATGATGCACTAATTCACAGGTACATTAAAGGGTAATTTTTGGATGTAAATGTGCTGAGAGGGGCACCTAGTGGGATGTCTGATCACTTCTTGTTGGAGGCAAGGGTAAGAATTTGCAAAGGCTTTAGGAAAAGAGAAAATTTATTTTATCCTATTCTACATTGAAATTCACGTTCCAGCAAAATTACTATCTATTTCTGAAAATATATTCATTCAGGCACAGTTAAGGTAAAATATACTTGTGATGTACCAGGTTTTTACTGAAAATGATTCGAAAAACACATACTAGTCACAAAGGCTTTGCCTTTGCATCAGCCCTTCCTAGGCAGCCTTTAAGATTACCATAAGTTGGAATTGTGTTTATACTCTTATTGTCTTGCTTCTTATTTTCCAGAATTATGAAAAGCTTACATACACAATGTTATGGTAAATCTAATTTATAAGTATTCATTTTCAAAAATACATAAGACACCAAACAAATACCAGTACGGGTAACTGCATAACTCTCCAGCCAAAAAAAGACCAAACAGCTGGAACTCTATCCGTCAGCCTACCAAACATAGCCCAATGGCATTTTTCTTGCTTATTCTCTTCCAATTTCTCACATTTACTGGTATGCTCTACTTCATATTGCTTACATCAGATAAACTACCGGTTTGAATCCTGGTTTTGGCAGTCAGTCCACACTCAACCCAGCTGTTCATCCACCCCTAGGGGTTGGTCAATAAAATAGGTACCTGGCTCAGGCTAATGTATATTATTATATATATATATATATATATATATATATATATATATGGGGATAGGGGAGAAAGAATACTTCCCACGTATTCCCTGC
>JAYMFT010390824.1:5065-19708 GCA_038088735.1 Panulirus argus
GTCTCTTGCTATCCCTTGCAGATGGTACTAGATTAAGCGTGGGAATCTCATCAGCTGAAGACAGAGAAACCACAAACAGAAATAACTTAAAGTCTTCCAGTGAGCCACTGGTAATATCAAGCTTTTTAATGAGAGGAAAAGTCTCGTATACTTCATTATAGAGGATGTGAAGAAATACAAAACTACGCAATACCGGGCAGAATAGGTCATCGCCTTACTTGGGAACACATCATAAAAGGCAGCAGAGTAAGTAACGTCTCTTGAAATGACCTTGGGTGAACACAACGGAGCAACAGTTGCCTCTTCTCAAAATACGGTAGGCTGGATTTTACGGACCTTCAAGATAAGGGGTACGACCTATAACGACGCTGCTCACGGCACCAATTACCTGCCGTGTGCGAACATCACATCCCGAGGAAGCGGGCGAGGCCAGAGTCAGGAAGTTTACAAGGATCTTTCATGACTTGGAAAATCATTAATGCTAAAGTTCCAAGTTTGCGATCAAAATCAGTTATAGTATAGAAAACTGCAAAATTTCACCTTTGTCGATTAAAAGTACAGTCAAAACATGGGAAAACATCGCAAGTATTTAAATTCTAGTGGCGTCTATACTTCCTCTACTGCCATTACAAACACTGTGGATTGTACAGTGGGGAAAAGAAGATCTTAAGATTCCTGCCTACACTGCACGGTGTACCGGAGCAGGGAGGTCAGGGATGTACCATAGGCCGCAATGTGGCCGCGGCCTCTCACACCCGGAGAAGGGCCACACCGCCGCGTCTTGACCCCAGCCCACAGCTGAGGGGGTAACAGACGCCCGAAACCGTGGTAACGTACAGCAAGGCAGGGCAGGATTTAACGGACGTTTCCAAAACGTACTCAAACGCCAGACGATTTTTTCCCAGCGACTACATCTGTCGGCGTATGTCATGTCGGCGGCGCAAACATCGCGCTAGAAATCCTCTATCGGTATTCCCGAGCTGGTGGGTGTGGGAGGCATTATTAATGAGGTGTGACGGTAATGGTTATCGATCACGCAGAGGTGGTTCGGAGGATGGCGCTAGCATGACTTACCGCTGCCGGAGGGGCGGCGGCGGCGGCGCTGATGTTGCCACACCCGGCCCCTTCACACACACACACACACACACTTACCTGGAAAGAAAGAACAGAGGCATCAGCAAGTGGCATGGCAAAGCTAGTGATACGGAGGGTGTCACCTCCGGTGGGTGGCGACAACGCTGTCTAGGGTGTCTGTCACCGAGGTTACATCTCAGGGTGAGGACAATGTTTTCCTGTCACATCTACGTACATCCGCAAGTCTACACTACTCTCCCCTCTCTCTCTCTCTACACTCACAGACCTTTATATACAGCTAAGATACCTTGCGCCACGTGGTACCGTCTCTACAGGCAAGGGTGTTGCCCATACAGTGGCACCAGGTCCTCCCTCCCGGGCCACAACAAGCCACTGTTCCCGGCCAACGTCCCTCCCTCTGCTGCACCACTTCCCGATGCCGCCCGCCTTTCCCCCATTACCTCCACACGCTCGCACACCGGTGGACCCCACATTCCCTACACCGCCCACGTACACCACCTCCCTCACTCCGCTCCTCCCCTACACACAATCCCCTTTTATCCCCGCAGGGAGGCCGGACTCCTCCTCCTCCTCCTCGAAGCGTACCCACCCCTGCCTGGTAGCTTCCCCTGCCTCTCCCAGAGGACCTCTACCCGTGCGTGGACGGACGCCACCCTCCGTCCCGGCGGCCGTTCCTAACACCCTCCCCCCCTTAGTTCCATGTCTCCCAGGAGACCAAAACTTCCCACGTACGGAAGCCACACCCTTATATTCATCTACCCACACCGGAAGTCTGGCCCATCAGCGGTGTCTGAGTGTCTGTAGTGAGTGTCAGAGTAATGCGGCGAGTCACCGGTCGTGTGTATAATCTGTCTGGCTTGAACCTCACGGTTTCACGCTCAGAATAGAAGCCTCCTGTTCGTATCTCAGTTTTTGCTGTTATCAACTTTTAGTTTACCATGTGTTCCATGACCAAGATGTGAACGGCAGAGCAAGAAGGATTACACACATCACAAGCTCCCTGGTAATCGGGTCTCCTGGGCTCGAGATAAAAGTGTACAAGATGAAATATATGTTTCCTCTTAAACGAGGGTTCTGGGGGGTTTAATACCGGGTTGTCCTTTGGTGGATGGGTTCTGGATGACTGGCTCTTAAAACGTAAATCTGTTCACCTGAACCCAATTACGTTTGAAGACACCTGACATCATGCGTTCTGGAAGGATGTATTGTGAGTCGTCTCAGGCGTACTAAACCTTCTTACCGGCTGATCAGGAGGCGTCCAGACGAGCCTTCAAATGCCACTCTGTCTGTGTCTGTGTCTACATGTCTGAGCGGAAAATTGACAACTTGTACGTCTAGCACACAGGCAGACCTGACCACACACAGTGAGGGACAATGAAACTATTCTAGCGATGGAAGACAGAGGGCGGCGAACTCGCATTAGCCAGACCGTGTGTGTGTGGTGCTCACCACATCCTCCCTCGTGACGAGAACATACTCCCCACACCATGACACACCCCTCACTCCCTCCCTCCCTCCCTCACTCCCGGCCCCTCCGCCTCTGCTGACGACAACAACTTCTGGGAAGCTTGCGTCGTAACTGCTCATGATGAGGGGCAGTGCCGGACACAGCACTGGGTAGGGAACGCCACATCCCGTTCTGTTCTGAGGCAGACGGAGCGGCCGTTATCGTAAGTCCACCTCACCCAGGGGCGCGTCACGACGCTCTAGCACCCGTCACTCCTCATGACACGTGACGGAGACACAGAGGGACAGGCAGGCGGCACAGTGACAGCGTCACACGTGCCGCCACTCGTATCATCATTCACAGCGGCACGTGCACCCTGGTCCCCTAACATGTTCACACGGGGGTTCCTTTGCACGTATGGCCCCCGAGGGCCGGGTTAACACGGAGAGGGGGGGGGGGACCACCTCTGCCACACACGGTCGCGGGCCGTGTTCAGACGGGAGCTCCCTTACCCTATCCGGCCCGCCCCAGCCAATCAGGTCATCTCTATACACGGGAGCGGGAGTCATGTGTTCGCACGAGAGAGTAAAGTCCATCGCGTTATCGTACAGCAAGAAAGGAAGACATGCCGTGCATCCGTGAGTGGCAGTGCGTGACACTGTCATGCAACAGTGCCAGTGTTTACATCCGTGACTGCTCCCGCACGCCTCCCGTCTGCACGCTGGACGCGTAGTGATCCTGACTCACTCGTGTGCTGTATCCCAGGGCGGCCATGACATCCGTGTATAATGACCCGGTGACAGCGAGGAATCATTCACATGTAATGAACACGTCTGTTTTAAATAGAGTAATAATTCTGCCTTACGCTGGCCTGTACACCATACGAGTGTTAAAAGGGCTTATGCCTCTCACAATACCCAACGCAATAATGATAGATGATTTTTCTTTTTCCTGGTCGGAGACTCCATCATAACCCCTAGGGCGCGACGGTACGGCCCTTGGGTGTAAGGGCGTAAGCCCCCGCCCTTGTCGTGCCGCAGTGTCCTCAAAGGGATAAGACGCGGGCGACCTGACCCCTAGGAGTGCGTGCAGTGGAGGGTAAGGCAAATCCCGCCCTCAGGAGCGAAAAACTGTGAATGAGAATTTGTGAGTAATGGACGTGTCGTTAATTGTGAGGACAGGAGTGAACAACCCGTGATTACTGTCAGAGTTTTACGGGGAGTTTTGCACTCTCGCGTGTGTGTGTGTGTGTGTGTGTGTGTGTGTGTGTGTGTGTGTGTGTGCGTGTGTGTGTGCGTGTGTGTGCGTGTGTGTGTTTGTGTGTGTGTTTGGGCTTACTCACTATCCATCTGTAAGGTACTCGTGTCGCCCCGTCCCTTAACCATGAATATACGTACCATGTCTTTACTCCTATGTACTCCTGTGGACACACGCGAGGATAAATACCTGGGTTGGGTGTGTGCCGACTGCCACGCCCTGGTTTTCGAACCCATGCAGGTCCGACCCCGGGTTGACCCGTTCTGACTCACGGTCAGGAACGCTAACCACCACACCGCGGAGGGCCCTAGTGTGTGTGTGTGTGTGTGTGTGTGTGTGTGTGTCACATTCCGAAGTCAATAACTTAACGAGTCTGAGGCCATGTGGGTATCTAAACGTTCGTGTGGGGAACTATATTGGCGCAAAGAGCAGCATGCGGGAGTCTGGCGGTTTAGCAGAGTGTACACAGGTGTAGCCGCCCCTCTCTGGAGGCGGGGAGACAAATATGAGAGTGTGTGAGGGGTATGTGTCGGCGTATTATGTTGTGTGTGACGGTTAAAATAAAGAGAGAGTAATGATAGCGTGTATACCTAGCGGTCTAGACTGGCGAACACATACACCAGAGACGGTACAGTCCTGCTGGGGACGGTACAGTCTCGCCTGGGACGTTACAGTCCCGCCTGGGACGGTACAGTCCCGCCTGGGAATGTACAGTACTGCAAGTGCTCTGACGTGGTCACGTGCACAATAAGGAGCATGAAGCGGCCATCCCTGCCCTGGGGCCTGTGACGCAGATGTTACCATGACCTTTGCCCTCGCGTCCAGTGAGCCAGGCGTCACCCCCCCTCCCTCAAGAGCACCAGGAGGTGGCACAGTGCCAGCCAATCATCACCCCTTCCACTTGAAGAGCGTAAGAAGGCGGCAGAGTGCCAACCAATCATCACACCCTCCTAGCCATGAAGAGCGTCTGAGAGTGGCACAGTGCCAACCAATCAAGTCCCCTTTCCCTTGAAGATCACCAGAAGGTGGCACAGTGCCACCAAATCACGACTCTCTCCCCTTGCAGGAGAGCACTAGAAGGTGGCACAGTGCCACCCAATCATCACCCCTTCCCCTTTAAGAGCACCAGAAGGTGGCACAGTGCCAAACGATCGTCACCTCCTCCCATTGAATAGCGTCAAAATAAAGTAGGCCATTGATCTCATTTCTAATTCTAAAATCCTTCTTTGTCTAATATAGAGACAAAGCACTTGAAATGATAGCAGGGGTGAAGGGGTACATGGCCAGGGGTGGGTGGAGGCAAGTGCAGTGTACAACGTAGAATGGGTACAGTACAGTGACAGGAGGGAGATAGCGGGAACGAGACGTAGGGGGTCTTTGTCCCATTCGAGAGGGAAGAACAGCATTGGCACACTGCACAACACGATAACACAGGACATGCATAAATAGAGCATCAGGGTTCGGTTAGGACAAATACAGACACTACAGTGAGCGGTGTAAACACATCACGCCAGGCATACACTGTACAGAGATTCAAAGGGAGGTTTACGGTAAATCATTTACAGATACAGTGTGATGCTGACGATTAAATATGAAAATTTACATGACCTGGCTGATTTAATATATATACAAACCGATCATATCAATGACAGTATGACTATAAGACACACAGCTGTGACAGTTGGGGGCAATCACAGAGCCGTCCACTGGGTCTGAATTTCTAGCCTTATATTCGTCTAAATACACACAGGCAAGGTAGAAATGACCTCGGTATAAGACATGGAAGGTATACGAGGGCGTCAATACTTAGCTTAATCCCCGCTCCTCCTCCTCCTTCCCTGTGAGGAACGACTGAAGGTGGCAAGAGCGGCGGCTAACGGTGAATCCATCACCTTAATGCCAAGGAGAAGAAACTCCGTGTGGTGCAGTGCCAACCCCTAGTGACTGTCACCCTTGGAGACTGCAGGAGGTACACGAGAATGGAACAGTACCGGCCGCTCCTGACCAGTTCAGAAGGCAGCGCTAAGCACATGGGAGGGCAGACAGTAACGAATCTCTACCCTTAACGAGTGCCAGGGAGAAGCCGTTGAGGATTTTACAGCGGTATCCAGTATTATGGGACCGTTCCGCTGAGCAGCGTCGGACGGTCACACCAGACATCGAACCCCTGAAGAGCGTCGCCGGGAGACATCAAGAACGGCACAATGCCAGTGTCCAGAGGAAGCACCAAGGGAAAGAGTACTATGGAAGCACGTAATACCCTCATACTCTTAGCGTCAAGCGGAGGACCAAGGGCGGTACAGCGTCAGCTAGCGGTGACCCCATTGAGGACAGCACCAACATCTTGTGACTACGGCCCCATAAACAGGACCAGGCAGGAAGTGCCAGTCAGCTGTGACCCCCCAGCCCGTTTAAGGGTGGCATAACGAAGCACTACGCGAGGTGGAGTGGCTCCGTCTCCAAGTGATGAGTGACGTTTGTCTAAGGACGGTCATCCAGGGCACGTCTGACCCAGGTCTGTGGCGGATCGCCTGCCCACCGCCGCCAGCCGGTAGCCACCACCCAGGGCACGCCGGCCGGCACTCACTCACCCCACAGCCATCAATCCTTGTTCCCAGATTCTGCCGCCTGAGGCCCTCCTGTGTACCCCACTGCACGTACCACCATAACCACCGCCACCATCATAACCAACACCACTCCACCGCCCTCACCGTCTCCACTACCGACGCATTCCCACCACCAAGTCCACAGCCTCCTTAGCGGCTCCTCCCTATCTGCCAGTTTTTCTTAACATCAATACTATCAAATCCACACATATACCGAAAGGCTGTGATCATACCATCACTAACACAGCCGCCGCTATCTCAACCCCCACCCCCACCAACACCTCCTGCCAGGTGCTGGAGTCCCGTGGGTGGTGTGGCGGACGAGGGGGTGGCAGCAGGCGGAACGACCCACCCCCACCCATCCCCGGCTGGAGGTACAGGTGTACCCTTAACTCTGGCCCTCGTAAACACCTGCATATATCATGGCGACACATGTGTACAGCGGCTGACTGTGTTGTGGTGAGGTGACAGGAACGCCAGAGCAGCATACATTCTGCAGCAGTGGCTGGCTGGTCGCCATCCTCCCTCCACCAGTCATCCCACACACACACAGAACATATACACCCTACTTTGTAATATCTTCCTGTACCTGTACTGTATATTATCCTACAACCTGATTTCCTGTTCTAAACAAAATAAACAGTAAAGCTTAAGTATCTTCAAGGTATATTAAATCTTACTGTGACGATACACAGGTGCTAGATCTACTGGGAAACACAAGCCGCTAGGCAGGACTGTGTAGCTGTTGTCTCTAACAGATTCTAAATACGATACATTCCAAGTCCAGTAGCAACTGAAAAAACCCATATAGATCGATGTCTCCCAGACCCTTTGTGTAATCCTTTTGCACTACCGCTCACGATGAGCACGGGGTGCACAATAAACATGCCGTGGATACATGTACATATCACACCATTTAAGAAGACGTAGGTCTGGAGGGCTTCTTTACATGGATTGGAATGTGTTTGCCTGAGCACCGGATCCTGATAAGAAGACTGATATCAGTTATTCTCTCTCTGATACTAGGAAGACCAAGCTCTTTCCTCAGGCTTAAAATCTCTTTTGTTTTAGGATAACCAAGAATGACTCTCACATCTTCGTTTTGCATTTTTTTTCAGTCCTTGCAAGCCTTCTCCCAGGCGTCAGAGCAGTCAGAGGCTTGCTCAATGATAATCAATCACAAAACGGATGTAAGCATTGTACATCATGTTAACTATACTGACACTGGCCCCAGATTATGGACTGGGGTCCTATCACTGTTGTTCCGTTCTTGAAAGCAATTCATTTAAGACGCAAACTGGTGGATAATTAAATCATTACTACCTAATTCTCGTCAACACTTTGCTTACACTGTTGCTTCCAATGAGGCCCACACCCTGGACCTGCTGTAGACTGCATCGCCCTCTGCGCCACCGCCCGCAGGATGGGGAGGTGTGCACCGTAAATCAGCCGTTCTTGAGGCAACAATATTGCTAAAGACTTGCTGGGGTCTCATAGCCAGTGTGAGGTCCGCTCATAAGCTTTACGAAAACATAACCGATATCTGTCATCCTTCCATAAACATAAGTACGAATCTCTCTCTCTATCTCTCTCTCTCTCTCTCTGGGTCTGATTCTTATCCACGGCCACACCTTCAAATCCACAAACTCCACACTCGGGGTACAGACCCAGCTTTATGAGAGGAGTAACGTGGGCTGTGGTGTCGCCCGCGGCTCTAAAGCCATTTCGAGGCCGCCAAAGTCGCCAGTACAGCGCTTTCTTGGCAAACAGGATGATCGCTCGTTCTCAAATTGGCGAGTCCAGGTAAAACTTTGAGCAGGGAATATGTGGCCGCGTCCTCAGAGTCCGTTTTGAGGCCGCAAGCTGATGCTAGAGCAACTTTCTGGTGTAAACACGAAGACCCAAAGGAATCCAACTAGCGCACAGATACGAAACTGTGCGGGAAGCAGCATCAAGGCCCGTGGAGCCGCGACCTCAGAGTCCGCTTTGAGGGCGCAAACTGTGGGCCAAGTGACCACTGTGGCGGATTTCGGTAAACGGGATCATCAACTGATCTCACACTGAAGAAGGTTTCCTTTTTCGCGCGTGTGTGACGTGTGACGGTTTTATCACGCTACCTGGAAGTTACGATTACTATATCAGTTAAAAACCATTTTCATCCTAACAACGCCGGGTACTACGTTAGTCTAAAATGGACCGCAACTAATTCCGCAGTGAACAGAGAGAATCACATTTTCTCTCCCGACTGAAGATGTTCTCCTCCCTTGGCACAAGTTGGTTCTGGGCGTTTGTTCTCCTTCACGACTTGGTCCGACACTCACCAGTGGACACAGAGCAAAGCACTAAGAAAGGGAGAGGCCAGAAACGATTTTTAAAAACACTCCTACCATAACCGAATACTGGTCGAACGATAACTGAATACTGGTCGAACGATAACAATACTGGTTGTATGTATTAACAAATAAATCACAATCCACAAACACACAATCTCTCTCTCTCTCTCTCTCTCTCTCTCTCTCTCGGTCCGACTGGTGTATCTGTGCTGGTGCGGCCGCCACGCCCTTCAAGCAGCCACGCCCATCACCATCCCTATCACGTGCACCGCCCCAAGACCTAACAGCTCCTCCGCAGAAGTTTACTGCAGGAGGTCACACCAGCGGCTCACCTCCGCCCACTCCTCCATAACCCACCATCCTCTCCCTCACTATCTACTATCCTTCTGCCTCACTCTCCCAAGCCCTTCTCTCCCTCACCAGCATATCACATTCCCCATTTGTCTCCGTCTGCCACTGGACCACTTGATGTTCTGAGGTGCGGCAAGGAAGTGTGTCACGTCCACTGGCACAACATCCATGACGTAAACGCGACACCTTTACGTGGCCCAGCCAATACATGGTGTGGAGGCGGCGGGATGTAACCAGGCAAGTGTGTTGGAAGGCAGGTGTGGTGCGATGCAGGTGTGTGTGTGTGTGTGTGTGTGTGTGTGTGTGTCACGTGGTGAGTCTGCTGTGCTGTACAACACGTGACCTGTGAATCAAGAGCTGGGCAAGTCCAGTGGTTGACCAGGCGTCGCATCTCCCTCACCTCAAGCAGAACATGGGGGCAAGAAGGAGACACAGCAATGTCTTCAAGATTTAAGACAGACTCATCAGCTATCCCCAGAGGGTATCACGATTATGACGGAAATGTTGCTCGAGATATACGCCAGGTCTGTGCCTGGCACAGGTTCATGTCACACACGAGGATCCTACGGGTGCTCGTTGCTGTGCTGACCTCTAAGGGCGGCGCCCTCCTGCCATGCGGGGGAATTAAGACGCTTCAAGACACACGCCATCACTGACGTCAGCGTATAGCCTCGCTGGACCGACCTGTTGGAGACCTCGGACAACGGCGAAACCCACCCGCCACGCCCCCAGACACAGAAGTCCGGTATACTTCCTTTCCTCCCTCTACACCCACCCGCCCAACACCCCTACATACACACACCTTCACCCACTTTCAGACCCTGGGGTGGACGGGTGCCTGTAGAGGCCCGTCGCTCGAGTAAGACGTCCAAAGAGGAACAAACTACATAATAAGAAAGACGTGCAGCCTAGGAATGGAGGGCGGGAAAGATAACTGGCGATATAATAACTACGTAATAAGTGGCTGCGGTTAAGTCAACAGAGAACAGTTCTGCTGGAGGAGTCAGCGCCACACAACCAGAAACGACAAGGAACTAACGCAACTTGTCTCAAGAAGTGCGTCACAAGTTTCTCCACCAGGGAGGGAAGGAATGGTCCACTGGTGACGCAAGTGCTTCAAATTGTGCTAATGTGGTCCAATGCAACGCTGATAAAAGGAACACAAAAGCAAAATTTTGCTCTACATTTAAACAAATACAATCGCGTCAGCACACACACACACACACACACACACACACGGTGCTGGCACATTAGTACTCTCCCAATTATCAGACTCCTCAAAGTTTACATTCGAAGACATAAAAATATACAGGAGCTTTTACCGAAACGCGCGTCTCCAAGTCAACAGGGAACATCGGGAACGTCGCGGTAAAGGCGACAATCTTGCAGTGTGGCGGGCGAACTCTGACCACTGGCTCCAGGGTGTGGCTTGGGTTCTTCTGTCCCAGTGGGAAGGGTGTGGCCGTTGGAGGCGTAGGGGAGGGGAGGCAGGGGGTCGTGAGAGGATATTCCCTCCATAAACCGGCCTTCCGCACCCACCGTAAACCATCAATAAACTTGAGGTTTTGCCGCAGTTGTGTGGCCACATGTGTACGGCGGAGGACGACTCGCACCTCTTTTAAATTTCAGCAGCAGCTGGGCGGAAGCGAGGCGGGTGTGTAGGGCTTCCAGTGTGACACTGGTGCCCCTCGACCAGATGCAGGCGTGGCCACGCCTCCAATGCTGCACACGCACACAACACACACGCTCAGAGCCACTGAAGGATGTTCCTGATGTCTACTGGCGCAACATCTGTAACCTACGCACTCTACTGTGGAATAATATAATACAGTATAACAATATATAATATAATATAATATAATACAATATAATATAATATATAATAACAATAATAATAATAATAATAATAATAATAATAATAATAATAGAACGCGTTTTCTTTTTTCGTAAACTGGGGCTGAGGCTGAAAATATAAAGAAAAGAATGCACCATAAAAAATGGAGCTATATTTAGTGACAGGAGAGGGAGTGAGAAGGGGAGGGAGGGGTGGAGGGTTCGTTAAACAGCCAGTCTTTACAAAACGGTAGGGCGGCAGCCTACTGTTTACTGACGATGTTCATAACACTTGGGATGGGCTTGGTCTTTGCAGCGGGTCCGTGCGAGCTAGGATACGCTCGACGCTTCTATGATGCCCAGCTGCGACTCGGGGACGAGGGATTTCTAGAGGCAAGAGGTGACGGTGACGAGGCTGGTGCAGTAGCTTCTGCCATCAGGACTGCTGGGTGAAGTCTTGTGGTTACAAAGAGACCCTGGGGGACCAGTGTGCTGGGCGCCTCTCGACAGGTGGTGTGAGAAGGACCAAGGAAAATTTTTGTAAACCTTTCTCTGCAGCTTTTCGTGTAACAGTTGCAGTGAGGTGGCTAGGGAGCAAGCTTGGTAGGGCAAATTAAGTTCTCTGCAACGCGTATCTCACACATTACTGGTAAGGATGACCTCGGGATAATGTTGATGCGGCAGGAGGCCCAGCCTCGGCGGCTGCTGCATATCATATACGGGATGTGATCCAAGGGACGTCAGCTGATTGCGGTCTTAACGGAAAGCATGTTATGCGCGTGGTATTCAAAAATATCAAGGGCTCTGATAATATAGATCTAAGCAAATCTTTAAATTGAGATCTGCCTAACTTCACACTAATTCACAAGCTGCTAGGACAAGGCAACATCAGATTTTCTCTGGTACAACAAGGCGTGCGTGTTGCACAGCAGGTGTGACGGTAACAGATGTGCCACACACTCCATACGATCTGCTAAACAGAAGTGACACAGCTATGAATTTTTTCTTCAACAGGACTGTTAAAGCACGGAATCCTTCATCAAGGAGAGTTGTTCAAAGCAAAGCCACAGACACGTTTAAGAACACCTTTGATAAACAACTCGCTTCAAGTTGACGAGCGACGTTATTTCCGCCTGCGTAAGTTTAATATAAAGTTTTATAGATACTCCTTGACCTACCTGTTTACTCTTCTTTCTTACCCCACTAACCTCCATGTTTCTGATCTCTCACACGCTCACGCAGAGCCTCGAAAGGACCTACTGTTGCTGACTGCATTCCTCTGGATTCGTTTGCAAGGCGACAATGACCACACGAACAAGAGCGTCACGCGTCAAGTAGAACACACCAGTGTCTGTCTCTCAGGGGACTCTACGGTCGCCCGACTCTGATAATTAGACTCCTTCTCGGCTTTGTTATGAACCTGTAGAGCTTGGCAAGAGTACCTGGTAGAAGTTATCATATTGGTTGTCTGATTTCATGTATACCATCTGTAGTAATAATAATTCCATGTATACATTACTGAGTGCTGAATCCACGCAGTGTATTCATTTTTTCAGTTTAAAGCGTTCCTCATCAGCGCGGTTGCTTGTGATGCCTGCAGGGCGTTCGGCTGGAGCACCGCCACACAGCCTGGGGGAAGCACTCGCCTCCCGAGACGTCTTGCCACTCAGCCAGCGGTGCCATAGGCGACGCCCAGACACAGATTCGAGCGTGTAGAAGCACTGTGAAAGCGGCTTTGTCCGCTGCCCGTCACGGCTCAGGCGAGAGGGGCTGTCAGCCCGCCTCAACACAGACCCGTCCTCACACAGGCTGACAATAATTTATAACTTTACATCTAACTACGCCCTCCTAGCCCGCAGTCTCCCCCCGCATGCGGCGGCTCGAGCGTCGCGGGCTTGGGTGTGTGTGGTGCTTTAGAGGGTGCGAGGGGGGCCTGCACGACGCCCGGACCATGAATTAATTATGAGATGCGGACCAGCATGCCCCCCCCCCTCCCCCTCCCGTCCCCCAAAGCACTCGTCACCCAGACATTTACGTGCCCCTGGGGGCCGGCCCTCCCTTACCTTTGTCCCCTACTGTTTACCCGCTCTATGTACACTATACACACTCCCGCCTCAACGTAAAGATGTGACGCCTGCTCCTTTATACACCTACGAATGTCTTGCACTTTATTTCTCCTAGGTTATAATTCTTGCAGTTATACGTATAGTTACCACACTGTAACCTCATCCGGTAAAAGTCGGTCATGTACGAGTTAAAACAAATAACAGAAGGTAAAATACAAGTTCCCGAGGATTCTACGCCAGGCATTCCTGTGTCTGCTGTACGCGACAACGTCGGTAGTGAAGAGAGAAATGTGAGGGATGAGTCCGGGCGGCTGGCCCACTCCGAGACTGGTGTAGCTGTACAGGTATGTCACGGGTGCTCCCACGGCAGGATGACTGCAGTCACAGGTATACCAGCAACATCACCAATGAAGATGTAGGATACGTCATCTGGGGGAGGCACGTCTCTAACCCTACAGCTCAGTCTGAAAGCATCCCATGATCAGTATGACTGTTTCTGGCTGCATTAGGCAACTCCACGTAACGATAATATCCAAAGTAATCGGGTTTATTATATAGATACTTTATTCTGGGCTCATTTCAATCTTGCATGTTGTGAGCTGATCACCCCTAGATCCTACCACACAAACATCCTCCCCACGACATAAACGTGTTATGCCTTCACTCATTAGTTATCTTGTTAAGTCTCCTGTGCTATCTCTCTGGCACTGATTTATTTCCAACTGCAGACTGGGAGCCACATTTCTCAGTATTATCTGTGTATATATAACACCGCGTCCGTCCCCACAGCGTGGCAGACAGCAAACTGTTATTTCAGTCACTCTCAGTTTTTTTGACTCCTTGTCTGGCCAGTGTGGCGGTGTGTGTTCTTTGAATATATCGTACCTCAGTCTCTCGCCATGAAAGGGGATGATAAATGGACAACATATTCATTCGGTCATTACAGGTTCTTTGAAGAAATTAGTTTTCCCTCAACGGATGAGCAGCGAGCGATACAATGTGGTGCTAGAGGCAAAACCCCCACACTGCAGACCGAGGTAAGGTCCTGGGGGCTGATGCCTGGGACAGATCTCCCTGACACATGCACCCAGGAAAGTTTAATGTGACTACGATTAACACTTTGTGATTACAAAGAACTACCAATATAATGTGACATTTTATGATTACAAGAAAAAAATATGATTATAACATTTTATGATTATAAACATAATGATCAACTAACATCACGAAGCGTTTTACGATTATATTTATCAAGCTTAACAAATATCGTGTCCTGTCACTTACACTCTTCCTTCCCTGATGTTATCAAGGCAGACTCGCGCGAAGCTCCTGCTGTATGGCTGTTATTGCAGCCGTCTTGAATACAGCAACCCCAATCAAAACACCAGGTGGTGGCATGGGGCCAGGCCATCTGACGACCTGATGAAGGTGCGGCGGTAGCGGGAGCGTTATCTGCAAGGCAACGCATCGTGCCGGTCCTGGTGTCATCTGCACACACACTGACCTGGAGAACCAGTTTTTGCCGACGGCAGATATAAGGTCAGGAGGAAGAGTGGAACAGCCAACCTGCACTGGGTACGCATCTCTATCCAACTGGCACGTTAAACTGTATATATATATGTATGTATGTATATATATATATATTATATATATAT
>JAYMFT010390835.1:0-19707 GCA_038088735.1 Panulirus argus
TATATATATATATATATATATATATATATAGAGAGAGAGAGAGAGAGAGAGAGAGAGAGAGAGAGAGAGAGATCAGGTTTGTTCGTCACATAATTCATCGATAAGGATGTGATAAGCAGCAGAAAAACTCGCTAAAATTGCTTTTACGCTTTACACAGAATTCCTACTTGTCAGTAAACTTGTTTGTAAATACTGGACATGTGAGGCGTGCGGTCCGGCCCGCGCCACAGGTGGGGCGTGCAGCCCGGCCCGCGCCACTAATGGGGCTTGCGGCCCGGCCCGCGCCGCAAATGGAGCTTGCGGCCCGGCCCGCGCCACATATGGGGCTTGCGGCCCAGCCCGCGCCACAGATGGGGCGTGCAACCCGGCCCGCGCCACAGGTAGGGCATGCAGCCCGTCCCGCGCCTCAGGCGGGGCAGGGAGACCAGGTGCGACGCAGGTGTTTGAGCCCGGTGAGCCCCCCCTCCCCCCCGATATATAAGGCAGGTCAGGCTGTGTGTACGGCTCAGTTGGACGCGTGCGGTTGACACAGTCAACCCGTCATCAGCCACACCACCCGGACACACGGGACGGTCCGAGAGCATCTGTCATCTTGGACGGCATAATGACGCGGTATTGGCTCTTGCTGTTAACTCTGGGGTGGTGGACGGGGGTCTCTGCTGCCCAGGGGCTCGCATGGCTCTTCCCGCTGCCCTCGAAGGACCCCGGTGGCCGCCACAACGCCAGGGACCTGACGAAGGCGGATGGTCACGCCACCCAGCAGTTGTACGACCCCTATCGCGACCTGGTAAGCTAAAGTGATTGGACGGCTACTGTCCTCGGCGTGCGGGTGTGAGATAAGGAGGGGAGTGTGCTGCAGTGACTCCCACTCTTTGTGAGAATGTTGTTCAGATCTTCATAGGAAAGCCGTGGTGCCTGTGTGAGAGTTCATGGTTGTCGAGTGACCGTGGTCATGGACTGCTTTCTTTATATTAGTGGGACGTTAGGGGAGATGAGATCGGAGTGGAAAGGAGGGGTAGGGTGGCTGTGATGTGGTACTTAATCAAAACGTGATAAAAGAATTGCCGATGTATGCAGCTGATGCCGTGCAGTAGCCTAACACAGAGGCTACTCTTGGTCAATGCCATAATAAATTCAGACACTGGATTTTGAGTAAGCATTGGAAATTAGAGTGTAATGTTAGTTCCCACGGTGAAGAACTGGAGGTTGTGGATGAGACTGGATATTTGGGTGTACAGCCGAGCTAGGACGGTGGTAGGAACCTGAATATGAAGGTAGAGCTAGGCAAGGGTGAGCCCAAGAAATGATACAGTGAAAGGTCGGGTCAGTACGGAAATAAGTTCAGTGTAGTGCATGAACATGGGTCCAACTGTGATGCGTGTGTGTGTGTGTGTGTGTGGTTTTGTGACGCTCAAAGATTATGTATGTCAGGATGAGTGAAAACAAATAAGAGCATTTGAAATGGGGTAACATACGTATTATAGCTGGAATTAGGAGGACAATTGGATATGAAGAGTGAAAATGTAAGAGATATGTCGTATACAAGAAAAAAGAATGATATTAAAAAGGTATTTGAAGGAGAGTCTCATGGGATGATATAGGGTGAGGATACGGCATAATACACGTTGGTCATGAAAATATGTAACAGAACACTTTGAGGGTACAAGGAGAGGTCGACCATGGATGACATGGAAAAAAGGCAATGAGGTAATAGGTCAGGGTTTGGGATAGCTCAGATAAAGATGTTACAGAAATGGTTCATCATCGGATGCAGTGGTAGGATTTCTGCGTATGGAAGTGGCGTGTAGAGTGGGAAAAGCAAGAGGCACGTTTAAGAGCGTGGAAGCGAGTGTATTACACTAGATGTGAGTTGAGGGTGTATACGGGTGAATGCAGAGGCTGTTTGTCCCAAGGCCAGACTCTAAGAACTAGAAACAGAGCAAATAATAGACAGATAGATAAGTAGATTAGACCAATAGATTCGTGAAGGGGGAGATAGATATGTCACATTTAGAATACGTATATTTCATGTGTAATTACAAGCAGGTAGTCTATCGTACTGGTTATAAGGAAGTTACTGTAGTCGCATAATACTGTCCCCTTGGAGAGGGGAAGAAATAATTCTGTTTACCGACGGGGTTGTGTCCGTTCCAGCGTCTGTGTACCAGCGAGCGAGTCTGCGGACGGAAACAGTTTTGCGACATCCACTACGGCGTGTGTCGCGACCGGGCGGAGGAGGGCCAACCTTGCCGCAACGACCACATGTGCCAGCGAGGGTTGGACTGCAGCTTCGGCGCCTGTCAACAGCAGGTTGAGCGCGGCCGTGAGGGTGCCAGGTGCCGGAAGGATCGCGACTGCGACGCGGGCCTGTGCTGCGCCCGCCGTCATGGCCAGCGCGTGTGCCAGCGACACATCCCGCTGGGTCACAAGTGCTTCGTGCCTGACGGCGGCCCTGACTACGCCATCAATGAGCGGTGCCCCTGCCAAAGCGGCCTCATCTGTAAGTACACCAGTCCTGAGCCGCCCCCCACCGACCCAGCCATCTCCTTCTGGTCCGCCTATGAGAATATGAGATGTGTCCCGCCCTCACACAATCCCCATAGCAAGTCATAGTATGAGGGTGTAGGGAGCAGGGAGATCACCTCACTCTTAGCCGTCAGCAGGCAAGACACCACAGTCTGGTTATCGGCAAGCAGGTCACCAGGAACTGGTCATCAACAGGCAGGTCACCAGCGACTAGCTATATCAGCAGGCAGGTCACCAGGGACAGGCTGTCAGCAGGCAGGTCACCTGCGACTGGCTATATCAGCAGGCAGGTCACCGGGAACAGGCTGTCAGCATGCAGGTCATCAGGGACTGGTCATCAGCAGGCAAGTCACCAGGAACTAGCCATCAGTAAGCAGGTCACTAGATAGGTCACCAGGGACTGGCCATCAGCAGGCAGGTCACCACCAGAACGCAGGGGCAGGAGATGGCAGGTCACGAAGGTACAATGCATCACGGGTCACAAAACTACGCCTTGAACTGGGTACATATCACAGCTCCTCCAGGTCCCAGTGAATATTCTAGTCATTGTAAGTCTTTTAATAAAAATATTTTAAGATATTATCAGAAGATTTTCATTGCCTTAAACAGTGGCAGAGACTCTCCCCAGTTCTTCCTGTTGTCACTGATCCCATTAAGAGAAGCCAAATGAAGACAGGGCAACCACCTGCCCAGCCTTATGTGACACCAGAGCAACGCGTTAACAATTACTAATGAGACCGTCAGCTGCAGGTCCAGCCGAAATCTGTCCTGGCCCTTAAGTGGAGGGATATAGTTCCCGGAGGTGAGGAACCGGGTCACATTCGTCTTAAGGATTCCTAGACGTGTGGCCAACAACAGAAGGTGAGGAAAAGTATGGTGAGGTAGGCAATATGTCCTGTGGATCAACCTAGCTGCCCTTATAGTTTTGCCCACAATCAGTTTGTCTCTATTTTTTTTTTCTTGTATATAACTCTGACTTCCTTCTCGATTATAATCATATTGAGGCCATCTCTCATTCAGTCCCTTCCTCATTACTTTACATTTGATCGGTTTGAATTTCATCAACTATGAATCTGTTTTGGTCCCCTTGTAGGCTGATGCAATCCTCCTCACTCTTCACTTCCCTCAGGACTTTTGCATCATCCGAAAAGAAGTTTAGGTAGAAGTCCAAACCTTCAGGTAAGTCATTGATATGAATCAAGAAGAGAAATGGTTCTACAACAGAACCCTGTGGCACACCGCTGGTCGCCTCAGTCTATTTGGAAGATTGTGGAAGAGGAAGATATATGGATATTGATTAGGTTGTATTAGTACTTTGAGGCTTTATTACAGTTGATGCCGTACTAAAAATAAAGAGAACTTTTCAGCAATGTCTATCAATCAAAATCAGGATTGCAGATTCCCAGTTCGGCTGCACCGCACCGTTCGTGACTGGACTGTCAGTCTGTAAACATTCCTGTACACGGAAAGACGCCAACGCCACAAATCTTAAGAATATTCCTTACTGCGCACCTGTCTTTCACTTTCTACTGTTGGAAAAGTAATAGAAAAAGAAAAGAGTTGTTGTATGATAGACTTTATTAGTGTACTGAAGCAAATACCTCTTTATTAGGGACGGATTTAAAGATCAACTATTGACCAATAAGACTGGACTGTTATGTAGAGAGGGGATTTATAGAGAAGTGAAATTTTAGGCGTTTCTTGTGTTGTATCTAAAGCTTTCGTTAGAATATCCCACATGACAATGCTAGCTAGAATAGGTAAAATAGGTGTGAGAAGGAGAACATTCCAAGTATATCTATTAGAAAAAGCTGTTAAAGAAAAGGAATACTGAGTTAGGAATCCCACAAGGTTTTGAGCCCAATGCTATTTTCAATATTTACTAGTCATGCCCAGAGCCATTGTTGTAAAATACTCCACATTATTTGCTTCTTTGCTGTAGCCATTGGTTATAATGTAGCCATGCAGTAAATACAAAGTGTAATCGATCTCTTTCATCTTATAGCGGGAAAGTTGAATATAGACATTAAGGTATTATTACCTCAAAATCATGTTCCCAACATTTTACCAAAAAATTAGTAATATACCCTCCAATGTTACTTTATAATGATAATGATGAAAAAAGTGCATACATTTATTTACATTTTTTGACAGTCCTGTTTTTACCTGGAGAAAACATGCAGAGGAACTCTTGAGAAACTTAAGCGTTTGGACATATGAGAGCTTCTTTATCAAAAGCCTAGAGTGCTCATAGAAAAACATTAATGATTATGAATCATTTATTAAGAAGTAATATAGACTGTGGGTTACAAGCTTATGGGTTTATTTGCAAAACACTGCCAGATAAAATAGTGATGGTATTTTTGCAGTTTATGTCCCACAAGTTAGAAAATTTCTGTTATATGTAATTGATAGATTTATTTCTTAGAAGCTACTGGCTAGGAACACTCATTCATTAGATTAAGTAAGGTTCATTAGATAAGGATGTATACTGTCACTTACCAAAAATATCTCTGTGGGGTGCAAACAGTAAAATTACCATTGAGATAATACAAAATTCAGCTCTGAAAATTGTCACTAGAGCGCTTAACACTCCTCCCATAGTAGCACTAATATGTAAACATTGATATATTCCATTAAGAAAAGAACTGGAGAAACTATACAAAAGTTTTACAGTAAAGCTCACCCTTGGATGAAAGGTAACCCAACAGTGAAAATTTGCACACTGAAAAGAGAATTAGGCTCTTGAATTGGGATCCCTCGTCAAAAAAATTGATCCCTCCAGTAACATATAATTTAAGCTGTCTTACTGTCACCTTTTCCTCTTTGAACAGGTTTCATGCCCCAAGCAAATATCCACATCATCAGAGCTAAAAATGGTTCACCAGACAACATTTTAAAAGCTGTTTTTGACTTTCAAACTAAAACATCTTAACTTCACAGAAATGTATATGCACGGATTTAAAACAGAGATAGATAGGAATCCATATGTTGGTTCAACTTTTTTTTTTACAGTGCATCAATCACTGTACAAATAGGTTGCAAACTTGATGGAATATACTCTGTATTGGGGGCTGCATTATTCACAATTTGGAAAGCACTTGTTTTCTTTAACCCCCCTTGTTCATGTGGGTGTGCTCTCAGTGCTTGTATGGCAGACTGCACAGAAGAGCAAAAGAAATTTTGAAGGTTAAAAAAAAAAATTCTCCAAAGTGGTGCCTTGCAATTTTTTTTTTTTTTTTTTTCTTTCTGCTCAGTTTTCTCATTTTGTAAAAATTTCTTTCCTTCTCTGACCGCTCTGATCTTTAAAATTTGAGAGCTTTGAGCAGTCAACAGGGAGTTGGTCCAATGATGTCAGCCAGGTGGCAGTTGCTGATTGGCTGAGAGTGGACCTGATTAGATGAGCATTTAACTGTGGTCATTGCTAGGTTTAAAGGATAAGACTAGGCTGTTGCTTCATCTCTGAATATATGACTGAAGAAGGTTGCTTTTATATCACTAAGAAATGTCTCTTCATGTCCATGGGACACTGCTTCTGAATGAAAAGTTTTTTCAACCTTTAAAAGTTACATTTTGTTTCATATGGCCAAGGATCATAACCTATGGCAACTTTATGTCACAGTACCAGTGAATTTGATGTGATCTGAAATGGTTTAAGTTTAAGAATATATGGAGTGGACAGAAGTCGGAACCTGCAGTGAAATGTGAAGTGAATAAAAGTTGGAGTCAGTTGCGAGAAGATTAGAAGTATTTACATTCAAGAAATATTGGCTGTGTAACACATTATGGAGCATATAAAGGACACTTTCTTGAAAAAAAAAGTTTGTGTCATGTAAAAAATTCCTGCACTGATGATAGATGATTGTTCAAAGTAGTTCATGGAGCCCTAGATGCAAGGTACCCTTTGTGCCTTAAATGAAAGTAGCATAGGTGAAACATTACAGATGAAATGATGCATGCATAAAGCTACCAAGAATCCATTTTAAGCCATATTGTACTCCTATTTTTGCATCTAGAAATTTCAAAGAACAAACACTAGATTCAGAAATATCCAAAAAGTCTGTTTAAATAAGACAACTACATGAAAATGGGAAACCCTCAAAGATCTCTGAAAGAATGCTTCTTGTAGCTTTTGATTGATAATTGTTCAGTTAAGGAACAATTATGGAACCAAAAATTAGAAACAAAAATGTTGTGTCGATGACTGACAAATGCTAGACTTAGTATTACTTTCAGTGAAAATTTAATTTCTTTCTTTTCCTTTTCCCTCTGAAATTTGTTATAGCCTCACCAATTGAAACAACTCTTCTTCTCTGTGGAAAATTAACTAGTCCAATTAGGCTGGCATAAGGAAGGAAATGATTACCAAAAATTACCTGAGCATTAAATGCACTTGTCAGACTCTTGTTTTCCTAAATGGAACATTTTGTTTGCTGTAATGACAGTGAACATGGGCATACCCATATAATACTCTTTCACTGTCTTGTAATAAACTACACATTGACCACATGACCACTATGCTAACCTTAGGATCTTTGTTTATACCTAAATGACAAAAGAATTCTGTTGAAAGATTTTTTTCTCTCTTGGTAGAACACTTGAAGACATAGATTAGGTTCAAGTAACTGTTCCAGCCCTACAGTAATTTGATACACATGCCGTATGAACTGGATGTTTACCCTTTTCTTTTTTCAAGAAAGTACGGAGAAGAATGCTGGATGTGCGAGGACGAGTGGTAGTGTACAGTGTGGTGGCCTGCCCTCATTGTCTGGCTGCTAAAAAGACACTAGATGATCTTGGGTTGCCATTTATTGATGTGTCTGTAGATCATTTTCCACCCATACGAAGCTGGCTTCAGGTAACATTATTTATGTTTCTTTTCTCAGTTTACAATATAACATTAAAAGATTGAAATTGAAATTAAGAATCACAGGAAGTGCTTGTATAACTTTGGTGAACCATCCTTGGAAAATGCAACTTTAATCAATATGACATTTATTATGATGGATTTTCCCTTAGGTGTAGTATTTTGAACTGTGTTTGCTTTCTCAGACAACAGATCTGAAACATATTTTGTGGACAAGAAAGATAAAAAACCTTTTGAAAGTATTAAAGAATGATGGTAACACAATAGCACAG
The DNA here is from genome assembly GCA_038088735.1 of Panulirus argus. NCBI lineage: Eukaryota > Metazoa > Arthropoda > Malacostraca > Decapoda > Palinuridae > Panulirus > Panulirus argus. Next base: position 7,666 of record JAYMFT010390835.1, read on the forward strand.
TAAAAGAGATGTAAATAAAGGCTTCATTGTTGAAGCTGCTTCTTTTTCCATGATTGAGTATATACCCATAATCACAGGCATTTGCCATTGACGCTCATCTGCCAGCCAGTTCCTGTGGTCAATAACCATTCCATGTTCATCATTAATCTGCTCCTTTTTCTAATCAATTGAGAGGGAAGTGAAGCAGCTGCAGTTTTCAAAAATTCATTGATCTTAGAATCTATTTGTAGTCCTTACTGTTTTTTTTTCTGGAAGTGAATGTATCTCACCTCTGTTCTTTTACCACTTACTTAGACATGAGCTTTACATTATTACTTCTTCAAAGTGGTGTATTAGATATAATGATTGTGATCATGAGATCATGTGCATACAAAAGGACCTTCATACTGAGGTTTGTCTGAGGTTATGGGAGGTCGTTTAGGAAGAGACTGAAGAGATTTGGAGAAAGAACTGCTGCTTGGGGAACTCCATTGTCATTGTTGTAGAGGGTGGTGTCAAAAATTTTTTGTGTGAGGATATGTTGGGAGACAGCATCATTTGCTTTTTTGATGTCTATAGCCACTATTGCTGTGCAGGAGGGGGTTAAAGGATATGTTGTGTGAGGTCAGTGTGTAGTGTGGTGGTAGAGTGTTTGGGTTTGAGGCTATTCTCTGTGTGTAGGAGTGGAATGTTTTCTATCTGTTCTGGATAACATTTTCACAGAGTTCGGATAATGAGGATAGAACTGAAACAGGGTGGTAGGAGTAGGGGGAGTTTTAGTGGTTTGGATGGTTTTAAGAATGGTGGTATGTTGGCAAGTTATGTAAGATGAAATGTGGCAAAGCAGCTGGAGTGGATGGTATTACAGTTAAATTTCTTAAGAAAGGGGTTGATTGTGTTGTTTATATTTTATTTAGGATTCTCAGTGTATGTATGAATCATGGAGAAGTGCCTGAAGATTAGTGGAATGCATGTAAAGTGCCATTGTATAAAGGTAGGGGGGACGAAAGTGATTGTTCAAACTACATAGGTATAAGCTTGTTGAGTGTACCTAATAAGTTGCATGAGAGAGTTGTGATTGACAGGATGAAGGCATGTACAGAGCATCAGGTTGGGGAGGATCAGGTAGGTGTCAGGAGTGTAAGAGGTTGTGTGTATCAAGTGTTTGCTTTAAAGAATGTGTGTGAGAAATACTTAGAGAAACATGGATTTGTATGTAGCATATATGAATCTGGAGAAAGCATATGATAGTGTTATTAGAGATGCCTTGTAGAAGGTCTTAAGGATATGTGAAGTAGAGGGAAAGCTTTTAGAAGCAGTGAGAAGTTTTTTTATCAGGTGTAAGGCATAGGTATGAGTGGGATGAAAGGGGAGTGAGTGGTTCCAAGTGAGGTTTGGTTTCAGGCAGGGGTGTGTAATGTTACCATGGCTGTTTGATTTGTTTATGGATGGGATAATGAGGGAGGTAAATGCGAGAGTCTTAGAGAGCAGGGCTAGTATGCAGTCTGTAGGGGATGAGGGGGCTTGGAATGTGTTATTTGTTATTTGGTGATGGTACAGCATTGGTGACTGAGTTTGGAAGAGTGTGGCTGAATGAAATTGAGAGTAAATATGAATAAAATAAAGGTTATTAGGTTTACTAGGGTTGAGGAACAGGTTAGTTGGGCTGTATGTTTGAATGGAGAAACATTGGAGGAAGAGAAATGTTTTAGATACCTTGGAGTATATGTGTTGGTGAATGGAACCATGGGAGCAAAAGTGAGTTATAGGGTGGGTGAGGAGGTGAAGCTATAGGAGCACTGAAGAATGTGTGGAAAGAGATGTCGTCTGGGAGGGCAAATTTGGGTATGTTTGAAGGTATCATAACCCTAACAATTGTAAATGGATGCGAGGTATGAGCTATACATGATGGATGTGTTGATGAGGGTGAGCTTGTTAGAGCTGAAATGTTTAAGGACAATATGTGGTGTGAGTTGGTTTGATTGAGTACGTAATAAGGGTTTGGGAAAAGTGTGGTTGTAAAAAGTGTGTAATTGAGAGAGCTAAAGAGGTTGTGCTGAAATGGTTTGGACAAATGGAGAGAATGAATGGGGGAACGGTGAGAAGGGATGGGCCAAATTGGAGATGGAAGGATGGACTGAAAAAGATTTTGAATGATAATAGCCTGAACATGCAGGAGGATGGAATGCTTGCATAGAATAAAGTGAATTGGAACGATGTGGTATACAAGGGAAGATGTGCTGTCAGTGGACTGAACCAGGGTATGCAAGGTGGCTGGGGTAAACCTTGGAAAGGTCTGTGGGGCTGTGGCATTGGTACATCACACACAACAACTAGAGAATGGATGTGAGCAAATGTGGCCTTTCTTTGTCTGTTCCTGGTGCTACTTTGCTAATGTGTAAAATAGCATTATAAAAAAAATATATATAGATTCGAGTATATGCTCAAAACGTACATAATTATAAAAAAATTGTGAAGGGCATGTAAGAATTAAAGAAACTTTTAAAGGGATGCCAAGGAGCCATGCATTGGCATCTTATGAACACCTGTAAGAAACATCACATCATCATATGTGTATATCTTTTTTTATGCCATATGACAATACCCTCCAGCATATAGAAAAAATAGCATATATGTAATGATGAACAAACTAGAGTGCTGGACTTACTAGGAAGGCTGGGTAGCCCCATGCAGACATCTTGTAAACATTTATCAAAATAATTATACTATCATTATTTGTCTTTATTTATTTAATGTGATATATAACACACACACAGCATATCTTGACATTATAACATCCATGAATTATGTAAATAACTCTGAAAACAAAGGAAAAAGAGAAAGAAAGAGAGGAATGAATCATTATATGATTGGCAAAGTTTCAATCAGCTTCTGCCTGGGATTAGCATATTACTGGATGCTGGTGCCATTTCCTTGGTGGTGAAGGGTTAGTGAACTGCACAGGATGTACAAACTACTTTTTGACATCTGTGGACTTATTTCGTATTTCCTGGGGAAAAGGCATAATTAGCAGCTAAAGGCAAAAAAATGTGACAATGGGGACGACAGTGGCTGTTAGGGTATAGGTAGGTACGTTAGAAAGTATAATAGTACAAATGGTGTTGTATGAATATGAGTCTTGGGTCTTAAACACAAAAGACTAGGAGAGGGTGGACATGTTGTAAATGAAATGCCAAAGACATATAAGGCTCTGAGAACCAAGATTACAAACTAGCACATTTTTTTATATTCTTTTTCTATTTTTCCTTATTTTTTCAGATTACACTCTGTCAGGTGTTAGAGAGAAGCAATTTCATAGCTCATCATTCTGGGCTAGTATATCCAGTTATTTTAATGGCATTTTTTCTGGATAGAATACTGTTGTGCTGTGATCCAGAGTGCCTAGGCCTTGGGAGCAACTAAGCCAGTCAACATTAAGGTCCTACATAACCATCCTAGCTCAGTGGCATAGTACTGTGTGAATTTATTGACATCTAAGCACAGATGATTTGCTTTTTTTTTTATTTATTTTGTTGTGGTGTCAATACTATGAGTTGTTGTGAAAAGAAAGTGGAGCCTGGTAATTATCTATATGTAATAACCTTTTGCAATATATGGGGAGGAGTTATACATATCTTGAACATTTGCTACTATCATGCAGCTTCTTGTATTTATGTATGCTGTCTGCAGTAAGCAAGTGCTCAGTCATCTTATTCCATTCACCCACCACTCATGCTATAAAAGTGCTTCTCTATATCTTTTTTTTGACAAGTTTCTTGCTTGATTTCATGTTTTATTCCCTGGTTGCTCTATCCCTGTATCTCTTGAAGAAGTGCTTATTGTCAACATCATCAATCTGTTCTAAAAACATAAAGGTTGCAATCAAATGCTTCAGGCTTCACTTATAGATGGGCTAGGGATATCGATGAGAAAAAAGCAGCATAAAGAAGGCTTGTTCTGTGTCTCTTATTTTACAAGGAAACAAATAGGAGCACGTAAAGTTGGGCCAACATGAAAGTATGGGTGTTTTCCCAAGCTTGGTATGAATAAGATTAAAATGATTTATGAAGAATTCTGGAAGTTTGTAATTTTGATAAACAAAATGCATATCTTGCCCAGGAACTAGGCTCTCAGGATGTTAAATAATCCATTGTGAAGGATAGGTCTAGTTACAAACTGTGTAGAATATCCTAAACTGTTAAGTATGATAAGACTATCCTGTGTATCCTGAAGCCTTCTACTCATGAGATCATCGAACACTGCATATACTGCAAGGAGAGGCACAGTGGAACTGTGGGCAGTGATAGTTGTGGAAAGTTAGTATATCACTTGAATGACCAATGAAATCTGTAGGAAATTAGTGCATGAATACATAAAAAGCATGTCTATGGTGTCTTGCCACTATAGCAGACCTAAGAGCCTATACAGAAAATATCTTCCAAATTGTTTAGTGGCTGAAAGATGGTCATCTGCAAAGCTATCTTGTAAATATTCATTATTTTTGTGATGTGTGTAATAGTGAACTGAACATCAGTTTTGAACCACCTAAAAGTGACATGCAAAAAGTGCAACAAAATAGACTTGGAGTTGCTTGTCCTTAAGGATGACAGGGATAGTGCCCTTAAACAGAAACTGGAAATGGAGAAAAAATCACTTACAGTAACCAAGTTGGCCCAGAATATCTTGGAAATCATACAAAGACAGTGACAACTAAAATGTTGTAGCTATGTTTATAAATCTGCAGCAGTCTTTGTTAGCCTCAAAACTGACTGGGCATTCAGCACTATAAATGGATGCTTTAGATATATAACTTCAGGATCAATGACATGAAAATTGGCATTGTATCCATGAAATTGTAGAATGAAACAACAGCTAGACAGTAATGTGAACCATTGTGTTCAAGCCTAGAAAGTAACATGATAACTGTTCAGGACAGAACAAAAATATTTATGTTATTTTGCTTGAAAATGATTCATGGAGGATACTTTAAAAGGATTAAACCTTATTTTATGGTGTCTGGCCATTCATATCTCCTTTATGATCAAGACTTTGGCCATTGAGAAAATTATGGGTGAAACAGCAATGTGTTTATCATAGTTCACTATGAATACTTTATAGGAGCCACATGTAGAGTGAGACTTTCAAGGTGGTTGAGTGGACAGGTAGATGATTCTTGACCACAGTATGCTTTATTAGGTCATCATAGTGAGACAAACAGTGGGAAGCAGTTTTCAAGGATGAATAAATGTTCTTTCCCAATATTGATTATAAGATAGGTTTTACAATAGCACCTAGATACCATTTCAGTGCACTTGTTAGGCTCAAGCTGCAGAAGGGCAGGTCTACCAGGTATGACTCTTATACCTTCAGCCAATCTACAAGAAACGTACCAGCAAAGTAAGTGCAACATGTCCAGCTATCCCCTGAAAAGGTCAGCATTTGGTAGCAGTGTTAAGTCAGTGGTTCAGGGACACGATCATGGTATAGGAAAGTAACCAGGCCAGAGGAGTAAGATTTGATTATGCTTACAATGATGTTGATGATCATGATACTGACACTATTGAGTGTGATTAGTGTAAGAAACCTCCACCCCCTGCCCCCACCAACCCATGAGATGACATTCAAGTACCAGTAATATTAAGTAGTGATTGTGCTGTGCTCTGTTATTCATATTGTTATTCTACACTTACTGTTTTATTTTAATGATGTGTAAGTTACTCATGCTTGCAAAATATATATGTATTGCTGTAGGCAAAGTAATATTCTTGGTTAAAGTCATCATCTGCTGTGCATAGTACTGTTAGTAGTGTACAGCTGGAGCAGTATCATTAATTTTTTTTTACTTATACTGTATTACATTTTCATGAAATGTAGGAGAGGTTACTTGCAAGGTACAGGTCTTTGGTGGGAAGAGCATTATCAGATTTAAGAATGTTGTGTGTTAAGCAGCTCTTGCAGTGTGCAACCTTCTTAGCATCTTTTGCACTGTGTAACCCTTTTTTAACATACTGTATGTATCTGTGTTTAGTCATGTGATAAATAATTTAATGTGAAAAACTTTCAAGGCCATTTTCTGAAAACTAGATTTGACTAAGCTGATTATTACTGCTTGCAATACCTCATATGATTTGTAAAGTAGGTTGATTGATTAAGGAATGACAGTGCAAGAGATGGGTGTGCTAGCATGTGCATTCTGATTGAGAGAGCTGACCTGAGTGTGCTGAAATGGTTCTTTCAGATGAAGAGGATGAGCAAAGAAAGACTTCCTGGAAGGATCTTGTATTAGAAGTAGAGGAAGCAAGTCGAGTATTTACGAGTACTTATGAAAAGATTTTGTTATGACGGCATAGGTAGTGGGTGGTGCTTACAGCTTATCTTGATAGATGAATAAGACCATTCCTTTCTATTGTTGCATAGTTGTCCACTCTGGGTACATATTGGGGTAATTTCAACCACATTTCAGTTGTTTTTTAAATATTTCTATAGTTGTTCCTTGCATGTTTCTTATTTCTTCTGGTAGTATAAGGGTGGGGTCTCAGCTTATAACCAGATTACATTCCAGGACAGCTGATCACAAGTTGAATGTAGGTTGAATCATCATAACCCATGCTATAAAGGGAGTTATGCTTTTAATCAAGCCTTTCTCATTGTAACTTATTGATGGATCATGTAGTACCTGAAACAACCTAGCTTCCCACCCATTTACAGCACTGCATTCTGTCTTAACTTATAACATAATGAAAACTTACTGAAAAAGTACTGTACTAAAACTTAGTGATGAGGGATTTAGGTGCTGCTGGTGGAGTGGAATGGGTTGTGGTAAGGGTTATTGGGAGGGACTAACAATAAATAATGCGATATCATTGGTAATGTAGATGATATTCAATAGACTTACAAACAAATGTGGTGATAAGAGCTTGTGGTAGTGTTGGAGTGGATTAGGGGTGAAATGAAAGCTACTGAGAAGAAGAGAGAGGGATAGCTTGGCTTGTCTATGTCTCCTGACTCTCCTCCTGAATCATCTGAACAAGAACTGTCAACTGGATGACTTCCAGACTTATTGGAATGCCAACATTTATAATGGATATTAGAAGTAATGGGGTAGCAATGAACACAAATGAATGTGTATAATCAAGATATGCCTGATAAGTGCACAGATTTTCTTGATTATTGGTAATATTCTTTATTATTGAAAGAAAAATATAGATAGAATTTTTTTCCAATCTGTCAGAAGTCGAAGAGCTAACTTGTAAGTGAGCACAAAGTGCCCTAATTCAAAAATGTTGCAAGGCTGAAATTTCACAACTCAAAATGCTGTAACATGAAGCTTTGATGCATATCAAATAGCTGTTTGAGCATCCTTCTAGGACATTCATATCTTTTGCCTGGTATATTTTTGGCTTACTCTCATTCTAGAGTTCTCACTTATTAGACTTTGTCTATTTTTACAAAGGAGAAGACCAGGAAAGAGATGAAAGGATGGCATGAAGGAGGCTTTGAGGTATTGGGGCCTGAGTATTCAGGAGGGTACAAGGCATGCTTAGGAGAAAGGAATTGGATGGATGTGGTACCTGGGGGCCAAAATATTGTCAGTGAGTTGAACCAAGGCCTGTGAAGCAGTCAGTGTAAATCATGGAGCAGCCTGTTGGGTTTGGCTGTGGATGGATGACTTTGGTTTCATTACATCATGCTCTTCAGTTAGATGGAAAATGTGTGCAGAATGAGGCTTTTGTTTGTTTGTTCCTGACAGTACCTCTGTAAGTCAGTAGAAGCAATTAGGTATGAAAATAAACTAATCATATTAGGTTATGTTTTGTAATTAGGATGGCTTAATGCTGCTAAGATGATATGAACTTGATTTAGATTTAACTTTGGAAAAAAACTTTTTTTTTTTTTTTCAGTATATCTTATGCACAGGTGGAGATGCAACTCTTTATTTAGGTACCTTTTGTCTTGTACAATATACTATTTGGCATAAGAAATGTTCTAAATCTTTTTTTGGTTTCACAGGAAAAAACTGGAAAGACATCTGTACCTCAGATATTCTTCAATGAAACTTACGTAGGTGGCAATGATAATCTGCTAAAGGTTTTGAGAGATGCGGAAGCTTGGAATGAACTTCTGGCCGATATTCAAATCAATGAAGCCAAAGAAGATGCACTACTTATTCCAAAGTCCTCTGAGGCTAGAGATACAGCTAGTAAGTTAGAGCACCTTGTATAAAACCAATAAGATTGAGCAGAATTTTTAATTTTATGTTAGCTGAGATAGCATGGGCAACTTAATCCCTAATTAAAACCATCTCATATGTATATTCATATATATTTTTTCTCCATACTTGACTGCTGTTTCCTATGTTAGCAAGGTAGTGCAGGATCAAATGAAGAAAGGCGACAACCGCTCACATTCATTCTCCAGCTGTCATGTGTGATGCACCGAAACCACAGCTCCCTATCCACAACCAGGCCCCACAGACTTCTTCAAGGTTTATCCTAGATGCTTTATATGCCTTGGTTCAGTCCATTGACAGCATGTTGACCCCAGTATACCACATCATTCCAATTCATACTGTCCCATGTGCACCTTTCACCCTTCTGCATGTTCAGACCCCAATCACTCAAAATCTTTTTCACTCCATCCTTCCATCTCCAATTTGGTCTCTTGGTTCTACTTGATCCCTTCACTTCTGACACATATATCCTCTTTGTCAACCTTTCCACACTCATTCTCTCCATATGTCCATGCCATTTCAGCGCACCCTCTTTTGCTGTCTCAGCCACACTCTTTGTATTCCCACACATCGCTCTTACCCTTTCATTACTTCTTGATCATATCTCCTCATGCTACATATTATCGTCAAACATTTCATTTCCAACACATCCTCCTTCCTCCCCACAGCCTTTTCTATAGCCTATGCCTTGCATCCATTTGATATTGTTGGGACTACTATTTCTTCAAACGTGCCTATTTTTGCCCTTCCAGATAATGTTCTGTCTTTCCACACATTCTTCAGTGCTCACAGAACCTTTGCCCTCTCCCTCATTCTATGACTCATTTCCGCTTCCATGGTTCCATTCTCTATAATGTCCACTCCCAGGTATCTAAAACACTTCACTTTCTCCAAGTTTTCTTTATTGAAACTCACACCCCAACTAAACTGTCCCTCAACCCTGCTAAACCTAATAACCTTGCTTTTCTTCACATTTACTCTCAACTTTCTCCTTTAACACACACTTCCAAACACTGTCAGCACCTTTTGCAGTTTCACACTCAATTCTGCCAAAAGTGCTGTGTCATCAGCAAGCTAACTCACTTCCCAGGCGCTCTCATCCCCTACAGACTGCATACTCATACTTCTCTCCAAGACTTTTGCATTTACCTTCCACCCCATCCATAAACAAATTGAACAACCATGGTGACATCATGCAACCTTGCCACAGTCTAACTTCACTTGGAACCATTCACTCTCCTTTCTTCCTACTTGTATGCAAGCCGTATCTGTCTATCAGTCTGTCTATATCTCTGATGCCTGTTCCCAACCAGAACTCCCTCATGGTGTTGACCATGGCATTAGTCTCCATAACCAGTGAGCTCTAGTGCCCTTTCTTAGCCTTTAGGGCCTCACCCTTAACAGGCCACTGGCAGAGTGCAAGTCTAGCGCAGTGTTTGTAGAGGCTCTTACTTAATATTCCGACTGACTTCTTCTACCTAATGCTCCTGCCTATTGTTCCAACCAAATACTTTTACCTAATGTTTCTACTTAATGTGCCTGCCTAAATGTTCCTACCTACTACCTATTACTACTGTCTGTTTGGACATTTTGCTAAAATGCAGGGTGAGCTCATAGTGCTTACCACAGGAAAATCTAGTTATGAAGAATGAGCTGTGTGTGTGTTAAATGTTGTCAGGAGTTATGTATGACAAGGAGAGATTGTATGTTTGTGGACAGAATGCCTGTAGTCCACATGTGGATGAAGCAGAAAGAAAGACAGCTACCTGGGTGAGAGGAGTGCAACGTGACAACCATTGAAGTGCTGGCTCACTGTGCTGGCATCACTAATCCTCCTGATACCCAGGTGGGTAGTACTGGTAATATACCTCCCTGGTAATTAGCTACCTACCAACTACCATCTACATGCCTTACACCCTTGTTAAAAACCAACTACTACCTATAAGCCTCATACCCTTGATAAAAACTTCTCAATGCTCCCACCAGCTTTCTTCCCACTCCATATATTACTAAGACCTTCCACAAAGCATCTCTATCAAACCTATCTTAAGCCTTCTCCAGATCCATAAATGCCACATACAAATCCATCTCTTATTCTAAGTATTTTTCATACACATTCTTTAAAGCAAACACCTAATCCACACATCCTTTATCACTTCTGAAACCACACTGCTTTTCCCCAGTCTAATACTGTGTACATGCCTTTACCTTCTCAATCAGTACCCTCCCATACAGCTTACAAGGTAACTTAAACTTGCACATCAGTAGTTTGAACACTCACATTTATCCCCTTTGCCTCTATACAGTGGCACTTTACACATATTCTGCCAATCCTTAGGCACCTCAACATGATCTATATATATATATATATGGCATCAGGAGTGGATGGGGGCGAGCAAGTCTGAATATGTACATGTGTGTATGTGTATGTATGTATATATGTATATGTTGATATGTATATATATATGTACGGTGCATATGTGTGCATGTATGTATATATGTGTGTATGCTGGGGGATGGGTTTTTCTTCGTATGTTTCCTAGCGCTACCTCGCTGACGCGGGAAACAGCGATCAAGTATAATAATAATAATAAAAAATATATATATATCTGGGAGGGCAAAAATGGGCATGTTTGAAGGTATAGTAGTTCCACTAATATTATGTGGATGTGAGGCATGGGTAATAGAAAAGGCTGTGCAGAGGAGGGTGGATGTGTTGGAAATGATATGTTTGAGGACAGTATATGGTGTGAGGTGGTTTGATTATGTAAGCAATGAAAGGGTAAGAGAAGTGTGGTGATAAAAAGTGTGGTTGAAATAATTGAAAAAAGTGTGCTAGAATGGTTTAGATGTATGAAGAGAATGAGTAATGAAAGGATGACAAAGAGATTATATGTGTCAGAAGTAGAGGGAATTAGGAGAATAGGGAGACTTAATTGGAGATGAAAGGATGGAGTGAAAGAGATTATGTATGATTGGGACTTGAACCTGTAGGAGGGAGAAAGGCATGCATATGATAGAGTGAATTGGAACGATGTGGTATGATAGAGTGAATTGGAATGATGTGGTATATAGGGGTTGACATGCTATCATTGGATAGGACCAGGGCGTGTGAAGTGTCCAGGGTAAACCATGGAAAGGTCTGTGGGGCCCAGATGTGGATAGGAAGCTGTGTTTTGGTGCATTACACATGACAGGTAGAGAATGGATGTGGGTGGATGCGGCCTTTCTTTATCTGTTTTTGGTCCTACCTTGCTAATGTGGGAAATGGCAATAAGATATAGAAAAGAATGAATAGGAGTGCATTATATTAGAGAAAAAAGAATCTGCCTCACATATATGGCCAACTAGTTTTCTGTCCATAAACATACAATCACTCCTTGTCATACATAAAACTTGACATCACTTAACTGACATAGCTCATTCTTTGTAATGCTAGATTTTCCTGCAGGGAGCACTATGTGCTAGCCTTGCCTTTTGGCAAAATGTTAGGAGCAATAGATAGAAGTAGTAGGTAGGAACATTTTAGGCAGGAGCATTAGGCAGAAACATTATGTAGAAGTAGTAGGTAGGAAAATTAGGCAGGAGCAATAGGGAGAAGTAATCAGTAGGAACATTAGGAATGAATTTCTGCAAACAGTGCTCCAATTTCCCTCTGCCAGTAGCCTGTTAAGGGTGAGGCATTAAAGGCGAAGAAGTGGTAAGGGAGATCACTAGTTATGGAGACTCTATTGCTGTGGCCAACCCCTTGAGGGAGTTCCAGTTGGGAATAGGCATCAGAGATATAGATAGATAAAAAAAAAAAAAAAAAAAAAAAAAAAAAAAATAGCTAG
>JAYMFT010390846.1:0-19707 GCA_038088735.1 Panulirus argus
GGCGAGGTAGCGCCAGGAGACAGATGAAATGGCCACATTCGCTCACACTCAGTCTCTAGTTGTCATGTGTAATGCACATTATATATGTATATAAACTATCGCTCCATACCTCCACACGCTAGAACAGTTTCTTCCTATACACAAACTTTTTCTATCCATCACGGTCCTCTCCCTCATTCCATGCATAAAGCACCAGTCTATCACTGCCTTAATGCGTCACACAACCTTCCCTTTTCCTACGTCCTCGACAACCCTACTGCCATCTGCACATCACATACTCTCTTCCTCCTTACGTCGATGACACACCCCTCCCGTCTGCAGATCACATACCGCTTCCCCTTTATATCAAAAACGATTTCTCTTCCTGTACACAATCGCCATTGTCAACCAACCTGTCGTTACAAATCGAACAGATTTCCTCCATACATAAAAAGCCCCCACCTCTCTACAACACACTATGTCCCATCTGTTCTTCACACATTAAGACAGCCTTTATCCTCTTACGCTAGATGGTCGTCTTCTACACTCTTCATATACACAATAAACACAGTTCCTTCCTTCAAACAACCGAACCCCAAACCTATTTACACGTTGAAAATTTATTCCCTCGTCAAGTAAAAACCTTCCCCCTTCGCAGTTAAAAAAAAAAACCTACCCGCTTCACGTATAAAAACCTCCCCCCTTCATGAGTAAAAAACCCGCATTCTTATCCTCATATGAGATGCACCTCGTCCGTCCGCATATCCAGACTGCTCTGACCCCAGCCGAGTACTGATGTATTTTCTGAGGTCTTCTCAGGTCAGCCCATTAGGAAACATTATACACAGCGCCCGGTCTGCGGTTCGGCTGTCCCACCTGGAAACGTGAATTCATTAACGACATCCCGTCAAAAGATGAATACAATTACAGAATTTGCTTCTTGTGTGATTTACAATACAGAGCTTAAGCGTAAAAATGAAGAACAAATAATAAAGCAGTAGCAAATCTAGATGATAGGAACAAGGTTTGGGAGAGTGAAGTAAAGGCAGTTTACAGGAATAAGAAGGAAGCAGCTGTATCTGGTACAACGGACAGTTTAGAGACCAGGATGATCACTGTAGAGACGGAGATAAACGATGACAATACATCTCAACTATCTAGGAAGACTTGACAACCCTAAAGTAGGAATACAGATTACAGAGGTACCTAACTAGGATAGGGTCAGCGTTCTGGATGACGCATCACAGGATGATCCTAGATCTGAGAGTCTCTAGCAAGACCATGAGGTCTAGGCAGAAGACACGAGGAGGAGTCGTGCTTACGTTCTTGGGGCAAAGATTGAAGATAGTCTGAGACAGTTTCTCGACGTTGTCTCAAACATTTCCCGGGGAATTACTTTCATTCTCCAGGTAAGAACCAACAATGTGGTCAAAGGCGGATCAGAAGAAGCAATTGGCAGGTGTAATGCTCTTAGAGAGATCTGTTGGAAGTTAGTTACATAGGATTAGTGGCTGTAGACAACGCACATTCTTGTACGGTAATTGGAAGGCCGGGTATTAACTGCCCAGTTGAGTCACTCTGTAGGGAGGAGGGGAATGTGCCACACATCGATTTATTGGACCACTTTTATTGTGATAGAAATCTTTATTGGAGAGGTGGTCTCTGTATGTCCCAGACGAGAACATTAGGCACACGCTTAAGATGGATGTATGGACCTCCTTCGTGTAGCGGTTAGTGTTGCTGACCAAGACGCATTTACGGGCTGCCTAGGGGTCGAATCCATCCACATTGGTGCGATCCCTGGTCGCGGCCATCGGTCCGCAGTCAACCTCAGCATTTCATCCTCACTTAGGGGGCTGGTCGATAGATTGGGTACCTGGCTCAGGCTAGCATATATGAATATGTATAGCGTAAATGAAAGCGTCCTTGATAAAGCGTTCACTTGCACGTGCCGTCTCGAATAACAGTAATTGAAAAGAACAGACGGGTCAGTCAACTAGTACAGGTGACAGCAGAGATAAGGTTCTTTGGTTGTGGTAGAGCAGGTCACTCGACACTACCAAGCAGGGGTGGATGTGGTCGGTCGGAGGTCACTGACCTGCTCCAGGCAGCTGCATCTTCTCACAGTCCCAGAATCAGGCTTGAGAGGGCTGTTTTGACTGATTTAAGCATGTAAACAAAGCCCAGACAGTTAGCTCCCAAGGCCGTTAAAAACTGCAGAGGAAACTGAGTTTGGCGTAACGAATGCAAGACGCATAATGTTATAAAAAGAAGAAATACAGAACTGCAGTTGCGGAAACATGGTTAAACACGGAAAATAAACATCTGCTAGCCGAATTAGCAATACTCAGACGCAAAAACTTTGCTAAAATCTGCTTGCGCTGGGCAGAGGTGGGTTTCTTGCCTCATGTTGACATTTGCTGAAGTGCTGTGAAAACATACACGCTCATCGCAAAACCTTGTGACTCTCTGCACAGTGACACATCCCTCAGAAATAAAGAATAAGCTTTGGTGCCCATGGACCTCTAAAGTAAAAGGAAGAACAGAACTTAATCATCTCATGCAACGACATAGAATCAGCTATAACTGTAAGCAACAACTGATTTCGTTTAACCTCCCAGCGGAAGAATAAAGATAAGAAAACGGATTTTATTTTCAAAGTTGCACAAAAAATGTAAGACCATCATTCTTTTTTTTTTTTGAATGAAGACCTAACTGTTCTTTCATCAGGAAAAGACAGATTATTTGCCGGACTGTGCTACGACATAACACTTGTGTACCTAAATTTCCGTAATTCTCCCGATAGGAGGACAATTCTCGTTTTCAAACGATCCCTCCAGCCTTCCAGTTTAAGTATTCAGACTCCCAGTTTCAGAAAACGGCGCTCACAAAAATTTACAATCTACATTTTTCCCTGACACTCTAAAACGATTTCGGTTACGCTAATCTGAAAGTCAGAAAAACCCGAAATGAGCAAGATAATTAAATTTATGCAATAATTAACTTATCACCGGGAGTAGGGGGAGAAATAACAGTACCCACGTATCTCCTGAGTGTCGTAGAAGGCGACCAAGAGAGGCGGGAGAGGAGAACCCTGGAAATCCTCCCTTACTGTTTAGTATCAATGCTTTCCAAAAGAAGGCGAATAGGAAGGTGCCAAGTGATGATGATACCTCCTCTGTGGCCCAGTCGTTTCTTCCAGATGCTACCCTCATGACCAGTGATCAGCAAACAAGCATGAAATACAAAACAAAAAGCAAACAAACAGGGAAATTAGGAATCGTGGACGGCCTTACCAACCCTTCTGTTGACTGAAGCGCCTTAACCAGAGACCTAGAGTGATGTATTACTGCAATCAACTTAATTGAAGACGCTTTTCAAAACCGGATACTCGCGTCAACGACAGAGACCAGACCGATTCGTGCGAAGCTGGTGAGGTCTTGGTAAAGAATGAACACAACATTTCTGGACTAGAAAGGAAATACGAGATATGGAATAAGCTACAGGAAACTCATAGTTCTAAGTCACAGAAAGCCAAAGTTTGAGGGCATGAGGCATGACGCTGGCAACAGTCAGTGGATGAATCTCGTTGATGTAAATGCATAAAACACTGCAAAAGATGTGGAATGATTTTAAAAGCGACTTACTCTTCGGAGTAGAAAACATACCAAGATATTAGAAATACTACTACAAACTGAACCAGCCAGGATAACTTAAAAAAAAAGAGACACTAAGTCATCCTAGGAAAATAGTACAAGGGACGCAAATCAACGGAATAGATTGAAAATCACCGAGAACTCCGGAAAGTACGAAGGAAATGCCAAAGAGACATTAAGGCAAAGGAAACGCGAACATAAAGAAGAGAAAGTCCCAAAGGAAATCATCAGATATGTACGACAAAGGAAAAACTAGGAAGATATACTACCAGGGGAAGGCACTAACGAACGAACCTGGGAATATAAAACGATGATAAGAAATGGCGTCCGTGTTATATAAATCCTGTAATTCGAATGAAAAAAAAAGCATACTTCAACAGCAATTTTTTTCCCCATAATAAGATGAAGAAAAATTAAGTTGACATATACAGAAATATGAGGCATTAGATATCCCAGACCACCAAAGTAAGCCAAACGAAACAACTGGCCCAGACAACCTAGCATCAAAAGTCATAAAGAAGATCAGACAGCAAGTGATGATCCCAATCACATTATTCAAGACCATCTAATCGTAAGTTACCACAGGACTGGAGAGTGGGAAATGTCATCCCTGTGTATAAAAAAAGGGATGAGAACTGTGTCTTGAATGCGCCCAATTCGCATCACGTACATTCTATTTAAGACAATGGAAAAGATAATGAGACCAACTTTAATTTTTCACTTTGTCACTATGAAAGCAGACATCCATCATTTGCTTCTGCAGCAAAAGATATTGTCTAAAACACTTATTAGAATTCCTCAGTGTCAGACAATACAATTAGACTTTCAAGTGCGATTTGATAAACTACCACGTAAGAGACTACATGTAAGATCACATATCAATGGAGGAGACTGGACCATCGACAGAAGAACTCCATTTGGCTGAGCGTGACAAGTGGGGTACCTCAGGGGTCGGTCCTTGGTCCCTTTTCTGTTCATAGTCTACAAACACGACCTGTAATTTGGCTCCAAATTCAAGATCTAAGGTTCTAATTAGGGTGCAGTACTATAAACGAGCAAGAAGAGTATTTTAGAGATTTTGACAGATTAGTTGAGTTGTCAAAAAATAGCAAATGAAATTCACTGGTGACATAGTTAAAGTTATACGTTTCAGATGTATGAACAGTAAGCATAACTATGAAATGCATAGAAATCTCCTATCCAAGAAAAGGATTCTAGAGGCGTTATCAGTATTGATCTGAGGTACACTAAGCGGTGTAGACAGGAACCAATAGAGCAATGCAAATGCAAATTAAACGTGGCTAGGAACATTTACCATGAAGCACCAAAAAGAATCCTTTTCAGTGCACTAGACAGACTACGTGAAGAACTTGCTGTTCAGGTCATCAAACTACGCAAAAGAACGAAGAAAAATTTGAACAAGTACAAGGAAGGGTTGTAAAACTAATTCTAGCTTTTAAGGAACGTACCAAACGCAGAGAGACTTAAGAACATTATATATCTTTTCTTTTAGGATGTATAAAGGTCATGGGAGCTCGATACATCGTAAAATGCAAATCATGAATTTTTTTGCAATACAGGGGAAAAGCTGTCATCAGAATAGATGGAATAAGATAAAGTCAAAAGGTGTAATACAACCATGGAAAATGGTTTCTTTCCAAACAGAGCCGTTGAATACTGCAATAGATTATTGGCAAACTTTGTTGATACAAAGCCTATATCAACACCTTTAAAGAAGATTAGGATAAATATTTCGTCAGGTCGGATATTCGCTAAATAAAAAAATGAATGAAAAAAATATATGCATGAAGATACTCGTTTTGTTGCATTCCAGACCCCCGTAGATGACTCCACCTGACCGACATCAGGTACAGCAGTATAAAGTAGTATAGCATTGTAGTGTATGATAGTGTAATGCAAAGAAGTGTAGAAAAACCATAGAGACAGTAGCCAATAAGTGTTCCATTTTATTCTTCTCTGTAAAATTCCGTGCTTGTTTTGTTTCTACGGTGCATTGATTTTTCTTCCATTCTTTACTTCTACCGGCTATTGCTGCCGGAGGGAGTGGAGGGTAGGTAGAGAGCCTTAATTCTTCCACTGTTCTGTCTCAGTTGTTTAGAATAACCACGTTATGGGCCGACAGGCATTCTGATCACCTGTTCTTCCCGTTGTTCTCTTGTGTACTCTACCATTTAAACACTCCCTTCGTGGCTCAAAAAATATCTCCAGTCATACAACCAACACCCCTTTACCCTGCACACAGTCATCCCTCCTTCTTCCTAGACGTGAGACGCCTCCCTTCTTCCTATTGCCATCCCGCTCCGAAAACAATTGCCTCTCTCCCCTCCAGGAATTAGTTTGGCCAACTAGATTACCGCGCGTGAGGTCATACCACCGCCCCCCTACCCGGGCCTCGGGTTCTTTGTTATTGTGACGAAGTCACTATTGGGCTCTCATTTCTTCAGATGACTTGTGCTTTACCATACTTTTCGATACGCTTGAATTCTGTACACATACAGAGAACAGGATTTATAAACACACACTGACGACATGTTTAATGCAGACAGCATACATGAATTTAAGAATGTGACTGTAGAGAATGTTTAAGAGATGGGGTCTCACGAGTGTAAAAATCCCTCCCCATATAGTACAAATAGGTCATT
Organism: Panulirus argus; assembly: GCA_038088735.1. Lineage (NCBI taxonomy): Eukaryota > Metazoa > Arthropoda > Malacostraca > Decapoda > Palinuridae > Panulirus > Panulirus argus. Next base: position 6,299 of record JAYMFT010390846.1, read on the forward strand.
ACAATAACCTGCAGGCATCTGTGTGTGAGAGGAACCTGGGAGTCGACATTGCACTAAATCTGTCACTCGAGCCTCACCTTAAAAGAATTGTACAGGAGACAAACTGTCTGCTAGCATATGTCAGAATCATAGGCAAATACGTAGATAAGGAAGTACCTAGAAAACTGCTCACATCTTATCTTAGGCCATGACTAGAACATGTATTTGAAGCTTGTTTCACTCACTGCATTCAACGAATCACAAAGAACCAATAGTGAAGGTCCTGAGGAGGGCAGCAAATATGGTATCAAAATGAAGAGACCTGAATAACAATGACAGGTTTACCGGTTCTAGATTTGTCTACCATGGAAGAGAGGAGTGGAGAATGTCTTGGCCACAGCCTTAAATTTTTTAAAACAGTTTGATCATAACAGTGACCTGTTCTTCAAAAAAGATGCAGAGACAGAACAACCAGAGGACATGCCATAGAACTGACCTAAAAAAACTTGTCGGAAAATTTTCAGAAATACCTGTACTGTGTGATAGTAGCGGATGAGTGAAACAAACTGTGTGTCGGAACTATAAATGTGGACGGCGTGCAGAAGCTTAAAGAGCTGTATGATAAAGTTCAACAGATAGAGCCCAGCGAGTGCAGACCTCCCTTCCCGTACCGTACAAATAGCCAACGACGCACACGCATTCGTCCACACAAATGAAAACATTTAATAACTCCACATTTTGTAGCAGAGCGGCTGTTACGCTGTTGACATATTGAGCGATCGAGTAAAATGATAGATTGGCTGAACTTGATTCGGTTGGATGATTGACTAAACGGATGATTAGATGCTGAGTGACATCGGATGTAGGACTGGTTCATTGGTGGGAGTTACTGGGTGATTGGAATGTTGAAAGTATGAATGGAGTTTGTTTTTTTTCAGTTTGATTGGTAGCTCTGATGATTGGTAGCAAAGACTGGACGGTTGATTTATTTTTTACGAGTATAAATCATAATTGAGTGATGAGAAAAAGTTGTTAATTGTAGGGACCGATTGGTTAATTTGCCTTATTGATTGCTTGAGGATTTGACTTGGACGGGAGATTTAGAGCGATGATTAGCAAGAGGGGCAAGTTGATGGTCGATCAGGGGGATGGATGGCTGGATGGAGTGATAACAAGGAGAGTTATTGGATGAGTTGTTAAAGGGGTGATTGGGTGAATGGGGATTAGTTAGAGGTATCAGCGTGTTGACAGGGCAGTTCCTGGGATTATGTGTAGGTCGGGTAGTGGTGTGTGCCAGGTGTGGGTGTGGGCAAGGTGGGGTGCGTTCAGGGCATGGGTGTGGGTGGTGTGTGTGCCGGGTGTGGGTGTGGGAGGTGTGTATGCCGGGTGTGGGTGTGGGCAGGGTAGTGGTGTGTGTCCCGGATGCGGGTACAGACGTGGGTGTTGATTATAGAAATGGGGTGGTGAGGCACGCAGAGAGACGCTGTGGAATGACTGGTGTGGATTGGCAGGTGTGGAGTGTGCTGTGGGGAGACGGTGGTGTCCGCTGGTCACTGAAAGTGGAGAAAACGGTGGGAAGGTGTGTGTGTGTGTGTGTGTATGTGTAATTAGTTATTTGTTTCCTGTAGTTATTCATTTTTTTATGTTATCTGAGACGGCACGGGCAGCTGACGCCCTAATCAAGGCCCTCCCATTAACGCTATTCATTATATATACCCTAGCCTGAGCCAGGTACCCATTTAATCGACCAACCCCTACGGGTGGATGAAAAGCAGGTTTGACTGTGGACCGATTGCCGTAACTAGGATTCGAACCTATGCGCTCGACCATGGGCGGCCCATGAATGCGTCACGGTCAGGAACGCTAACCGCTCTTCTTCTGGTATCTTATTTTCTCCGTAATTCAACTCCGGATGATTCTTCTTCCAGTCCTCCTCTCTCGTGTCCCTCCACTGATCCTGTGTCATCTGCTGTGTCCTCCTCACTCAGCTCTCCACGTACCCTCCCAACCCCAAGGGATACAAGACGTATGACCCAGATGGCATTTCTCCTCGAGACTTCAAGGAATGTGCTTCTCAGTCTTTCTCGCCTGTTTAGCATCTTTCTAAAAACCCAGGCTTTTTCTTCCGCTTGGAAGCTTTCCTTGGTGCAGCCCATCCCTAAGAAGAGAGGTTGGTTTAACTCTTCTGTCATCCAACCGCTTTTATTCTGTTATCTCCAAAGCCTTTAGAACTACTTACCTCTCACTTTCTCGGATACTTAGAATCCCATTCCCCTCTTTTTGATCACCAGTGCGGATTTCGCAGTGCTAAGTCTGCTGTTGATCTTGCCTATGTGATTCGCCTCTGGTCTTCCTTTCTTAGAGATTTTGGTGAAACTTTTATCGTTAGCCCTCGACATCTCCACAGCATTTGACACAAATGTGACATAAGTCTTTGCTTGGAACTCCCTTCCTTTGGCTTATTTGCTTCCGTCTGTTCCCTAATGCATAGTTTCCTCTCTGGCCGCTCCAGTGTAATAGTAGGTTATGGAGCCTCATCCCCCTCCTATCTTATCAACAGTGGTGTTCCTCAGGGTTCTCTCCTACCGCCTACTGTCTTCCTTCTCTCAGTAAATCATTTTCTCTTTTCTATTTCTAGTCCAATTCACTCTTACGCTGCTGATTCCACTTCATACACTTCAGCCCACTTAAACTCACATATTCGTTCTTTTTCTCGCCTTGAACATATCTCCTTACTCATATCGGGCCTGTGCAGCATCTCAGAATGAGAAACCGATGACCTCTTTAAGATTAGTAGTGCTACAACGCAATTCCTCCTTATATCTTCAATTTAAGAGTCATTCGTTTCCCTCTTTTTGATTTCAAAACACCACACCTCAACCCTATGACAACATAAACATTCTGGGCATTACAAGATCTTACGCTCTTTCTTGGGAACCGTAAGTAATCGCCATTATAAAATCTGCATCTCAAAAACTGGTGGTGTATAGGTGCCGTAATCATCATTCTTGAGAGCAACTTAAGAAGGGTTTTATTCGCCCTAGATGGTTCTGCCTGCACCTCTCTGTTAACTAGAGTGGAACCAAAAGCCTTCCGTCTAATAGATTTTCCTGGTAAGACCTCTTTTGAACTAACCTTTTTCTATATACCGCGATGTTGCTGCTTTCTTTCCCCCCCCCCTTCTCTCTCTCTCTCTCTCTCTCTCTCTCTGTCTTTATGAATCAGGCCTAGAAACACGTACGGAGCCCTGATTAATTTCTTTCTCTTTCTCTCACTGTTTCTTTCATCCGAGATGGCCTTTAATTTGCACATGTTTATTCCGTGTCATGTCGGTCACTTCACTGTAAAGGTGATTTGCTTGAGGATGATCAGACCTGTGACCAGCTGTTAACACAAGTGTGAAAAGAAACAGAAAAAAAAACTTTGTGCAAAATACCGGACAAAAATTCTCAGAAGGATCGAACCGGGGAATCAATCTACTGCATTCGTCGCCAAATAACCCGCGACCAGCCACCGTTATGCGGACAGCCGAAAACCCATGCAATCAACATCCCTAAGAGGCCCGCAACTTCAGGCATAGCGAACGCCCTACACAGGCTGGCAGGAGAGCTGCACAAATACCTGTCTAAACTTCTGGGATCGATCAGCGGGGCCCACCTCAAGCACCCAGGAGACCTGTTGAGCAGAGTCGGGAAGGCGCCCGTGAGAAAACGAGAAAATGGCCTGCCTGGACGTGACCCCTCACTACACTAACCTCCCCACAGACAAGGCAGCTAGTCTGTTTAAGGAGAAGATTGTCACAGTACAAAATGCGTTGATTCGTTGACCTAGTAGGTACAGTTTATTGATCTTAAGTTCAGAGGTAGATTCTATAAGCAAAAAAGTTTGACATGGCTATGAGCCGCCCAGTCAGCCAACCAACCCACCTTTTCATGGAGTTCCTAGAAGCGGGTCCTCTCGCTGCAAGTGGCCCTAAGGCAGTAGCTTGGCTACGTTACGCTGACGATATTCTAGCAATCGCGCCCAGACGGTTCAGCTTATACGAGATCTGAAAGAGGGACTGAGCAACGTAGAGCCATCCATTCATTTCACCGAAGAGGATGAGAAGGACGATTCACAGCCCGTTGCTGGACACACTGCTGATGGAACAAAAAACAAAGACTTGAGAGTTGAAAGTGCACGAACAGCCCATAAACAAAGGCGGCCTGATCCACTGCTGTTCACACCGTGACAACAAGGATTAAGCTCGGCGTTCTAATTCTTTTTTTTCTCTCTAATTGGCATTCAGAATATGCGGCCGAGAACATTTAGTGAGAGGAGCGTCGGTACAACACAGAGGCGTTTACGAAACTAAAGCCCCCTCAGCACATCATCTTGTGAATGTAGGAAGAGGACGACGAGAATACTGAACATCCTTAAAGAACAACGGGAATCTGTGAGGAAAAGTCACCATTCCGACAGAGGAAACTCCCACCTCCCTCTCTCGAGTACTTGAGACAAGCAACGTAGAGGTGGTCTGCCAAACAAGCACAGCAGTCGAGGAAATCACCAACGCACCTATGCAGTGGTGAGGAAAACAAGCGCCGGTGTGCGTATCATCCCTTGCAGTGGCTACAGCAAAGTTACACGATGGAGAGGCGTCTTGGGATTTGAATACGAGAGTACGTAAACACAGATATGCGCAGCGAACAGACAACAGGATCAAATGCAGGTGTGGTTCCCCATGACCAGAATGACCACCTGATGGACTGAAAAAAACAAAAAAAAATAACGCTCGATGAGTTGTCAGAGAACGAGACAAGAGTAAGGAGGAAGTATTCAGAAGCAGCAGTCATAGAAAGTGTGGTTCAGATGGAGCAAAACACTGGTATATTTTAGACTTTCAAACAGGTCTCCTCACCGCTGCACGTACCTCCTTTTCCTGCCACACCCCTGTGTCCTCCGGGTCTCCACCGTCAACGGACTTCACGTGCCCTCACCCCTCACTCCCTCTCTTCGACGCTGCGTCGTGGTATATGAGATGGTGTTTGTGTTTGGTCTGTCACTTACTTGATAAAGCTCCCGAGAAAGGAACGTCGTCTCTTCCAACAGAGGACTACTCAACAAAGATGCTCTTAACATTACTATCGGCATTCCTTTCCTATACTTACACGGAAATGGAGATCTAAGAACAAACAAACACCTTGAGGCCGACGAATCAGTAAACCAAGAGATTCTTAATTAGGTGAAGAAACTTTTTAAGAATAATAAACAGAGGGAAGAACAAAAGAGCATTAAGGAACACCCAAAAGCCAAAAAAATGGGACGCAAAAAGAGGCAGGGGAGCAGAACCACTTTACCTTTTGTTTTGTTGAAAAACAAAGCTCACTTTGTTATAAAATTATAAAAGATTTGCTTTGCGTGACTTTCTTCGAATCCGTATTGTCTCTTACCTACTCCTTTGCAAATGGTCACCTATTTACTCCCTGATTATCATACCCATTGTTCTACAAAAACCACTCATCAGAGAAACTTGCTTAGTATTTCAGCGCAATTTCCCAATATCCTTTCTTAAATACAGGCACGACTTTTGTCCTCCTTCACTCCCTTGGCACCATATCTTCCTCCAGCTACTTATTGTACAATATTTCAAGCGGTGTTTCAAGTTTATTTAAACAGCACATATGGAAAACCTTCAGGAGCCTGAAGTTTGTATAGACGGGTTAAGGGTCTTTACTCAAAAAGTCTTTTTATGTTATTATATCTTATACTGTGGAAAAAACTTTTGAACACGTAATTAAACTTCTGACATATCTCTTAGTCGTACTCTACAGCTCTTCTCTCTGATTCCATCAGCCTGATGTGCTGTTCTCTCACCGAAAATTTAGTCCCGATGAATCCATGGAAATGTTGAATCATCTCTTGTCCACAATTTTCTTTTTAAATTTTCTCCGCTCATCCTGTCTTATCTTACTGTAATCATTCCTGGCCTTCTCATACCCTCTCAGATGCTAACTGGCTTCTTTCTTCGGTTAGACATCCCAAAGTTCTTTCACTTTTTTTGATATCGTTCTACTGAACCATATGTCTTTCTTCACTAACCTGCCCCCACTTCTATTTGCTGCTAAAGGTACCCATATTATAACACCTCAGTAGTATATTTCTCAGAATCTTTCACAGCAGTGATTTATATTACGGCTGTGTTATCTTCATTTTCCAGTTTATGTTTTAAAAGAAAGTGTTTAGTTCTATGTAATTTCCATGACTATATTTCCTCGATGAGTGTAATTTACTTCATGACCTCTTTATATACCCTCACCCAATTTGCAGTCAAACTCAAGCACTACTACTTCACTTTGCCCACTTGGTATAACATCTGACATATTCGGCTTCCATGTTACTGTGTGTAAAGATAAGTTCTAGTAGTGACGGGATTTCAACTCTGCTGGTGATATTGTGCTCAGTCACATGCTTCAGGAAAGTTTCTCCCTCTACATTTTTAGAAAATGAATCCCCGTGACACTGTACCTATCAGAATTCCATTTCTTCCAGTCTGTTTCATTACAATTTTATCTCCAATTAGTAGACCTCAACCATCTTTAAGGAGTCTTGCTTCATTGTCGTCAGTATATTTGTTCTGGTTTATTCAATTTCTTTGAAGAATTATAAATCATCAACAGCGTTATGCAAATACTTTATTAATTCACTCTTCCCATTATATACCGTATGAATGGGCCGTCGACCAGTACTTCATGAATCTTAATTCTGTCCCTTATCAAGAGGGCAAATCTCCTCTCCCTCTTTATCTTCTTAGGTCCTCCTTTCTTCCATCTATCCTTCCGGATCCGGTCACATCTCATTCCTTTCCTAAGGTTTGTTTCCACTGTCCCAACATTAACCAGGTTTGTTGCCCCTGATTCATCGAATATTAGGTTAGCAATGGAATAGGCTTCTCAGGTTTGGTCACCGCACTTGATGAAGCACTAAGAACTAATAGAGAAGGTCCAGAGGAAAGGCAACGAAGATAGTACCAGAATTAAGAAAGCTCAGTTACAGCTCTAGTAAAAGATGTTCTAGCTAGAGTCCATTGGACTCCATGGGAGAGAAAGAGGTGACGTGATCACAATTTTCAAGTTTCTAAACTAGTTCAACCATTTCGACAAAGAACGGTTGCACGAACCATGAAACAGGGAAAGATACAACACCTAAACAGGAAAATTGTTTTGAAAAGATGTAAAGAAGTACTTTTATAGTTTTAGTTTTATTAAGTAAATGGAATAAGCTGAGTGATGAAATTGTGAATGCTAATGGTATAAAAAAGTTTAAAAAGTTGTATGACAGTCGAGAAAATTTCATGAGATGAGGCCCCACGAGTGTAGAACTCCCGTCCCTTACAGTAAAAATGGGTTGGAAAAAGAGTAATTACAATATTAGTTTGCTTGATGACAACAGCAGCAAGTTGTGCTGTGGAAACTGGCAGTTATACTGGTGGACACTGATAGTTGTGTTGGTGGACATTGGTAGTTATACTGGTGGACACTGGTAGTTAAACTGTTGGACACTGGTTGTTGTGCTGGCGGACACTGGTAGTTATACTGGCGACACTGGTAGTTGTGCTGATGGACACTGGTAGTTGTGCTGGTGGACACTGGTACTTATACTGGCGGACACTGGTAGTTATACTGGTGGACACTAGTAGTTAAACTGTTGGACAATGGTTGTTGTGCTCGAGGACACTAGTAGTTATACTGGCGACACTGTTAGTTGTGCTGATGGACACTGGTAGTTGTGCTGGTGGACACTGGTAGTTGTGCTGGTGGACACTGTAGTTGTGCTGGTGGACACTGGTAGTTACACTGGTGGAAAGCGGTAGTTGTGCTGGTGGACTCTGGTAGTTATGTTGGTTGACACTGGTAGCTATGCTGGTGGACACTGGTAGTTATGCTGGTTGACACTGGAAGTTCTGCTGGTGGACACTGGTAATTATACTGGTGGATACTGGTAGTTATGCTGGTGGAATCTGGTAGTTGTGCTGGTTGACACTGGTCGTTATGGTGATTGACACTGGTATTTGTGCTTGTTGACACTGGTAGTTGTGCTGGTGGGCACTGGTAGTTATACTGGTGGACACTGGTAGTTATACTGGTTGATACTGGTAGTTATGGTGGTTGACACTGGTATTTGTGCTGGTTGACACTGTTAGTTATGCTGGTGGGCACTTGTAGTCATACAGGTGGACATTGTTAGTTATGCTGATGGATACTGGTAGTTATACTTTTTGACACTGGTAGTTTTGTGGTGGGAACTGGTAGTTATGCCGGAAGACAATAGTAGTTAGTTAGGCTTGAGAGCAACAGTAGTTAGTTATGCTGGAAGACAGCAGTGATATTACCCAAAATTCATACTCCAGAATCTAGGTGGCTGAACCGTGACAGTAAAGCAGAGGCTGGTGGTGTACAGTGAGTAGTGGCGTGGATGGGATGTGGGTGTAGTTATGTGGGTTGATTGTTAGTATAGGTGTGATAGTTAAGTGGATGGAATGGTAGTGTAGATGGTGTAGTTGCTCTATGTTGGTTAGGTTATGGTGTTATGTGACGAAGTGTTGGGGGGAGGGGGGATGTGTAACTGGGAAAAAGGGGTGGCTGTGTTGGTGGAATAATAATGCAGTTGTGTGGGTGGAATGGTCGTGTCTTGATGTGGGTGGGAAGCTGGCGTAGATATGTATTATGTGGGTGGCATACTAGCGTATGTAGGATAGTTGAATAAGTGGAATGGGGGCAGTTGTGTGTGTAAGATGATGGGTGTAGGTGGTGTAATCATTTGGTTGGGATAATGGAGTAATTGGGGTAGTTATGTGGGTGGGATAGAGGTTTAGGTGGGCTAGTTATGTGGATGAGATGGGGTGTAGGTGGGCTAGTTATACGGGTGGGATGGGGTGTACGTGGGAGTAGTTGTGCGGAAGTTTGCCGGTGTAGGTGGGGGTAGTAGTGCGGGTAGGTGCGGGTGTAGGTGGATTAGCTATGTAAGGGGGTTGGTGTATGATGGGGTGGTCAAACAAGCGTGATGGTACCGTAGTTCATTGGGTGGGATGGTGTGCTTGTGGTAGCTCTGTGGGTGGGATAACTTGGCGTTGTAATGGGGTCGGGGGTGACGGCGTGAGGGGCTGGCAGAGTGGGCTGGGTATGGGCGGGCAGGGTGCGGCTGAGCGGGGCGGGATGGCAGCAGCAGCAGCAGCGGCTGGCGGGCGGGCGAGTGGTTGGCTGGCCGGGAGCCACAGTGTCACTGGTGAGGTCGTCTGGGAAGCCACGCGCCACGCTACCTGTGGAGAGTGGCGGCACGTGTTGTGTAGTGAGAGTGAGTGAGAGGCCGTGTCGGGTCAGCCTGTGTCAGTTCCCCTGTGCGGCACCACCACCAGAGCAGAGGAGAGGAGCGGCCACACCCGCGGTCACCGCCGGACTGTGCCAGGCGTGGGGGGAAGGCCGTAACTTCTCGAGGGTGTTGGTTGGGCAGCCGTGTTTACATGATGACGGTGGCGGAGGCGGAGTTGGTGAGGCGGGCTGCGGAAAAGGGACGGAGCGCATCATTTTGCGCTCCGTCCCAGCCGCTAGCCGCCCTCCACTCCGCGCACTCATCATCCGATATTCACATGGACGTTCGTGCCCACGCTGCGGCGTTCGTCCATGCCCAGCACCAGGCGTCGTCCAGCCCGAGGTCCAGGCTCAAGGCGACGCAAGCAGCCCGCCGTTCACAGTCCTGCCGCGTCCAGGGATCCAGACCGCCCCGCGTGCGGCGTCATGAGTCCCCGCGAAGCTCTGAACCCAGACTCGAACTGGACGCGGAGGCCAGTGCTGCCTACGGCGGCGGCACGCCCGAAGACGACTCCTATAATCCCTTCTTACGAAAGGTTCCTTCCTGCGGCCGCCTGGTGACGCTTGCACCTGATGGCAGCGGCAGCGGCGAGGACGCTGAGGGTTCGCCTGTCTTACGCCGCTCAGCTTCCGCCCGCCGCCCTACCCGCCCGCCCACGGCCTCGTCCCCAAGCCACTCCCCCACGCCCACGCGTGTGACCCGTCCACCTCAGAAGAACCGGTCCACGGTCAAGAGGACCCCAGCCAACGCCAACAGCAGTTCCCGCCGCGCCGGAACCAGTAGCGGCGCCGGCTACCTCGATGTCAAGCCCTCAGGGTCCAACGAGCAACTCGACCCTGACTCCTACCTCTTGAGGAACTTTTCAACCACCACTAAAGGTGAGTCTAACAACACTCATCCCCTGAGCCTCACAACACCCTGCCCTTAAGCCTCACAACACCCTGCCCCTGAACACTCAAAAAACCTTGCGCCTGAACCACATGACATCCTGCCCCTAGCAGCAACAGTGCACAGTGGCAAGATTCCTGTGGGTTCAGTGGCACCCGCACAGCTCCTGGCGTCATGGCAGGTGTCGTATATTTAGCAGCAAACTGTGTGTACACAGCACGACGGCTGTGAATGGAGCAGAGGTGCGAGTTCAACGTTTGTTAAGAATAGGGACTTTTGAAGAGTAAAGGCATATGGACTCTTCTTGGGATATAGACAGATGCCATAGGAATCCATAGAAATATACTTCCTTGTGTATCAATTTGCAATCATCACTCCATTTTCAGTTTTATGGGGGTGAATCAGGTATATAGCCCCTGAATTCATACGTACCTTCATCCCATGTCTAGTATATTAGGGTGAAGCATGGCAATTCAGCTCTTAATAGAGTGCATCTTATTTTTCCACTTTACACACTTTAATGATTCATCTAGTGAGGCCGATGATTTCTGTTAACAATAGTTTACTTATAAGATGGGAAAGAAAAAAAAAGATATGAGAAAGCACTTTTTATGTTGAAGGAACTTTACCTTTTGATGTATTTTAAGATCATATCGGGAAGAGGGACTAATTTTGCTCCACAGATCATATGCTTAAAGTTTACTGTAAACTGCATTTGTGTTATCCAAGTGTTGTACTTGGCTAACAGTGATGACCAGAAACACTGTCTTCAAGGCAACACTTCACATGAAGCTTCGAGACGATGCGAAAAATCTGTTAACAGATCCATCAGAACGGTACATAGCTGGTCTGTATCACACACGGGTCAATATACTACTAGTCTATACATCACTTTATACAGGGATTCGAACAAAGAATCATACCCAGAGCTCTTGTTCACACGTCACAGTTCTTATTAAAGTCTTCTGTCTGCAAAGATGGAGGCGTTGCTTCCTCTCTGAGCCGCACCTTGTTCCACATTGATCAACGCAGATCCAGTTTACGTATACTTACTTATATTGGTTCAATATTTTGTTCATTGTTCCTCACACCTTCTGGGTCATTTATTCCGTTCCATCTACATATACAGTGGTTGACTGAAGTCGCTTCATTCACTAGTCTGAGACAGTTTAAGTTTTCCATATACTAGTTCAAACTAGTTTCTACATAGTTTCACTCAATACTCTTAGATACTAGTTCATAAACTGCAATTCATTCACTGTGTTACACAGCATTTATGTTGCTTCAAACGGTTGTCCGAACGGTGTTCAATAGCTGGTGAGGTATTGGTTTCAGCAGTGATTCATATAGTGGTTCAAACAGACGTCTATACATTGTTTCAAATTGGTCGATGCACTGGGTCAAACACCGGTGTACTGGTTCGAACTGCGATTCATGCAAAGGTTCATACAGCCATATACTCACTGATCCAGGCAGACCTCTATGCACTGGTTCAAACAGTGGTTCACACTCACTGCTTCAGGTAATCACTAATTCAGGGAGTGGTTTATACTGTGGCTCACTGACCTGCACGCTTCACACAGTTCTCCATATTTATTTCAACGGCAGTTCAAATATTGGTCAAGCGAGTGTTTCGGTACAGTGCACCGAACTACGTTCTGTATACTGGTTTTAAATAGTGGTTTGTGACACCCATGTGGACATTGATCTGTGATCTGCAGTGGGTAAAAAACAATGACTCAGACATTGCTATCTGCAATGGCTTAGACTCTGCTCTGTTTCATAAGACTTTACCACAAAGTGCTTCGAACATCGGTTCATACATTAGCCTTGGAGCTGTGTCGAGATGCAGTTCAGGCACATCTCAGTATACTGCTTCATACAGAGAATACACACTGGCTCGTATACCAGTACGAGTACCGAGTCTCAAACAACAGCCCACATACTATACCATATGCACACTGGTCTAGCCCACCTAGTGTACAGTATGTCGATCCACACACCGGTCCGGCCTATAAGCCGGTCCACACACTGGTTCAATACATCTTCTGTACCACATGCCAGGCCAAACACTGGTCCAGCCCACCGACTGTGCCACATACACGTCCACACACTGGTCCAGTCCATTTACTGCACCACATGCTGGTCCACACACTGTTCTAGTCCACATACGTTCGAACTACATGGCGATCCACTCACTGACTCAGCCCATCTACATCCGTCCCACATACCTATTCACATACTGGTCCATCCCACCTACCTCCGTACCACATAACAGGTCCGCACATCGGTCAAACACACCCACTGAATCACATGCAAGTCCTTACACTGGTCTAGCCCACCTATTGCACCACATGCCTATCCAGACATCAGTCCAGTCCACTTACTTTACCGCTTATCGGTCCACATATTGGTCCTGCCCACTGCTGTACCAAATGCCTATCCAGCCCACCTACACAACGTATTGGTCCATGCATCGGTCCAGACCACATAATGGTCCATACACCGTTCAAACCCACCTGCTGTACCATATGCTGGTTCACACAGTGGTCCGACCCACCTGCTGTACTGTATGCCGGTCCATACACACCGGTCCAGTCCACCTACTGTTTCACATCCCGATCCATACATTGGTTCAACCCACTTACAGCACCACAAGTCTTTCCACACACTGGTCTAACCCACCTTACTGTACCACATGCCGGTCCATGGAGTGGTCCAGCCACCGGTTCATATACCTCTTTATACACAGGTTTACTCTGTTTCAGAGAGTTCGAGTCCTGACCATCAATCACCTGTATCTGTTCTGTCGTAACTTTTTCTTTACTATGAACAGTATCGACTCTGGAGACGATACCCAACGTTAGTTCTTGACTGATTCATACCGCATGGTGGGCGATGCGGGGTCTGTGTATACCGTTAGAAGCATAAGGCATTGATAATGTTGGTACAGTATGACTTGGTATTACGATCTGCTTGAACATTCCCGGTTGTTCTGTGGTGTTGAGGTCAGATGTCATGCTAGGTGCATAGCTAGGACTCTGTGTGTGTGTGTGTTATGGGGAGATATTATACACTCGTATTCCACGTCTCTTTACTTTGTATATGTTTATCATGTTTTACTGCACACACACACACACACACACACACACACACACACACACACACACACACACACACACACACACACACAC